>CM024172.1:5673920-5935838 GCA_013433145.1 Ascaris suum | reverse complement strand
AGGTGGAATGAGGAAGTGAATGATGTGGTTGGTTGAAAATGGGCCGATTTTATTTGATCAGCGATGTAATCATTCCGGCAAAGAATGCTGTACTGATTGGAGAACGATATTACTGTATATTATGGTACAGGGGATATTAATCGATGAAAGAAAGAAAGCTTATACGATTGCACTTAACATTCATTCTGCTCAGTGGGTAGGCCCTTGGGACAACATCTGTTTTCTCTTATCGTATATTCTCCGACATTTCCAAGAAGCTTATTCCCAAATTAGTTTTTTGAACGCTTGCTAGCGTCAAGACTCATACTGCTTCATGAGGCCAAAAACCGTTCACTGTGATGCTGATGCTAATTAATAACACTCAAAAACTGCTTATTGGGATCTATCAAAAATGTGAGCGCCGGTAGAAAGACTCGACCTCAACATCCAAATATCTATCTTTCACTGTTCACAAAATTTGCCACAAGCATTACTGAGGGAACGTTAAGTGAATTTAAATCAGAAATAAATAAATTAGTATGTGGATTCATGGATAAACGTGGCACATTGTGACCAGTTACTATCAGTTTGGAGCAAAATAAACGGTCGTTTCAGTCTTAAATTTGAAGCACTATAGCTGAGGCATCATTTTCATGTCACGAGAGCTGTACTTTCCCATGACGGTCTTTCGTATTGCAAGCGGCTGTTTCGGAATACTTCTCACAGCACCACCGAATGGCTGTCAGAATCTTTTTGGAGCGGAAGATTTCGTTCTAGAAGCGCTAAAGGGAAAAGGGGTGTCGAATTTGATGACAATGCTGCTTCAACTGTTGCGACGACAAGCAAATACTGACTGATTTATGTAGCGATTATGTAGCGATCGGAAATAGGGAGGTGGTGGAGGCCGTTCTAGCAACTATTAAGCACACGCTTATATAGGCTACCGAAGGCACACGCAGGTGCCAAAGTTCACATTTGAGACGCCCATTCAATAGTGATAAACAGGAAGCTTCTTACGTAGTACATGCAAGTGCCAGATGTTCACATTTGAATATATCTTCAATAAAAATAGAAAGTGCATGATTTTCGCGATTCGCCATCTGTTTGTTTCGACCATGTCCAATCATCGGCGGAAATCAGATGCCCTTTAGCCGTTCGCTGCTCGTTCTATTATTTAGCTGAATAGCCTCCATTATCATATTCGGCACTTCCTCAGGCCTTTGTTGATACCATATAGTCACACGATGCCGTAACAACACAAAGAGCTTTGTTTCTTAGCTGCACCGAATGCGAATGATCGCGTTCGCTTCGCGTTAACGCAACAGGGGGAGGGCTAAGGGGAAGAGGCGACAAGTTCGTCGACACAGGAAAAAAACGCGTTTCCCGCTACCGTAGAGTACCCATGTTTCATTAGCAGTAATCATACAGGTAGTAAAAGTCATTTTTGAAACGAATAGGAGACTGGAGCGAGTGTCAAAACATGATTGCTACTAACCATTCGTCAAATCTGGGGCCTTCCCTGCATTTTAGTCACTTTGTCGATTTGTTGAAGGCGCCTGCCGACTGGTGCATAGACTACCTCCTGCCCTGTTCCCAGGGTCTGGATTGGCCTGCACGTTCTCAGCTAGCTGCACTGCTGCGCTTAATTCAACATTTTAAAGCGAGTTGTTGTGACCACAGTCAAAGGTTCATTTCGAAAAGCCAGATCACTAGAAGCGAAACCTTGGGTGCTCGTTTATTCTGGAGTTGAGTGGTGCCCTCAAGCACAGTTGATGTCACTGTTGGCTTCGGCAAAATCACGGCCGAATTTGTACTCATGGAGCATAATGACACGTTCATTTCGTAACGACGATGACAAAATGACAAACACAATGACGAAATCACGGCTGAATAACATATACTTCGATTGTCTACAAAAGAAAAAACATAAACGTTACCAAAATCTTCAGATTTTCCGCTTGTTATTGTCTACAAGCAATAATCCATTCAAATCCTCTTGGTTCAATAAAATTGTCGTTTCTTATCGTGTTTTAGGTGTGTTTGGATTCTTATCATGGTGGCATTTCGATCTCGATCCAGTAACAATGGCGGCGGTATTGATGTCAATAGGTTTATCTGTCGATTTCACTGCTCATGTGTCCTATCATTATCAGGTTAATCTAAATCGAATAAGTGTCGTAATCGCAATTCCAGTTGAATAATGTTCATTGTTTTGAGAGACTCAAATAGCGCATCGTTGAATGCGCCGAAGAGGAGGCTATTTGAATTTCCATACCATATTGTTCGCACTTCTGTTTTCTCCAGTAAATTATACAGCTGCAGTCGTTTTCAATTAGAGGATCGTCTGATATCGTCGAAATCATTTTTTAAAAACTAGGTGGTGATGAAAGGGTGATTACAGTGTTTTATTGCGGATATTCCTTTTCTCTCTTGCTTTCTGAGTGCAAATATCTGACTGTTGGGATTGAATCCTTCGACGTTACCGGTGCCTTTCCGGGGGTAAAGTTTAGTTAGAGTGAGACAAAAAAAAAACGCTCCCCGGCATTCGTTTATTTGGGTTGTGTTCAAAGTAATTTGTTCAGCTGAGCTCTATACTTTCAGCTAACAAATCACAAAGAAGTTCGCAATGGGAGAATCGTGAAAATACCAATGGAAAGTCAACAGGAGAAGCTCGAGCACACACTTCGGAGTGTTGGCTGGCCAATGATTCAAGCGGGCGCTTCAACTGTGATGTGTGTTCTGCCGCTGTTGTTTCTGCAGGTAACATATTTGTTGCACTGTAGGAATTCAGTCCATTCAGTTTCTCTATTATATAGTTTTAAATAATCTCTTCAAAGAGTAGCAAGAGAAACTGGATACCAACGACGGAAAATGTTTTTATCAATATTGTCTTCGTAATGAATGTCACTTCTACCGTACTTTTTGATTACAACACTCCCCTTAGAATTCATTCGCATAAATAAAAGATCACTCCGGGGTGTTCAGGGAAGTAAGAGGCGCTTCCTTTAATAGGAATTCTCCTTGAAATTTAGACCGTAAACCCCTATTGAACCTATTGAAACGCTAGAGAAATAGGGGACATTCTTCATAATACAAGACCAAATACAAGGACCAAATGCTTGAGAAAATAGAAAAACGATGTTAGGTTGCAGGTGGTTTCCGCACCATCTGAAGTCTTGAGTTCTTGCTTCGGCGAATAGATTCATATCATATTATTCCAGAGCTATTCGCCAGTGGTTTTCGTCAAAACAATATTCTTGGTGGTCGCTTGGGGCTTACTCCACGGTTTGATCGTTTTGCCAGCTTTCCTTGGCGCACTGCCTAAATGCCTGACGGATGCAAACTGCTATCGAACCTTCCTATCAACAAGCAGTCAACGATCATGCCGCTACGTCGGACCGGCAGATCCTGAAACAGCCGATGGACAAGAAATTAACAGCAGTGAACAGTACTGCGCTGCTTCTGTATAGGACATGGGTTTTATTAACCAACCGGGCTCCTCTATTTGCTTTAATGACAGCATCAGCTGTAGGATCGAACAATTGTACATACTAGCTCAGGAAATAGAGATTTCTGCTATTACGAGTTGTAGTGAAAAATATTATAATATGAGGAAAGGATAAAACGTCAAGGGTCATTGTTTAATATTTTCTGCTTTGCTTGTTGTTTATATGCGCTTTGTTTTGGCAATTATATCTCTTGTTTAAAAGGGCTGTAAAGGTTCGTTCGTCTTGAGTGGTCTATGTTCACCGATACCGCTGAAAGTGAAAAACATGAAGATATGAATCTATTGGAAGTCCAAAAAACATCCAGCTGAAAGGAAATTAGTTTGCGGTATGCGCGCAAAGGTTCCTACTGCCAACTTCACCTATTCATTCACTGAAATATAAAACAGATGTTTCCCATGTATTGCTTTTTCGTGATAATATTAAAACCTGTCTAAAGCAGGAAAGAAAGGAAAGAATTTTTCGTGGAGAGGAAAGAAAGAAGAATTTTTTCAAAGGAAAAGGTCTAAAGCAATAACTACTTTATGCGCATCATTTCCTCTTTAGAACGGTAGCAGTCTCTTGATATATAACAAAATTCACTGTGCTTTTGAAATGCTCTTTTAAACATTGAGATCTATATGTGTTTTAAATGACTGACTCCTCAGGGAGTTTTTTTGTTTTTGGAACGATAACGCGAAACTCGTATAACTCATTGGGGCAGTGAATAAGATTGTTTTAGAAGGGCTGTACCCCCCCCCCCCGGCCTTCCCTCCTTCCTCATGTTTTAGCTCCGGGGATACCCTACTGCTTTAACAAACTGTTCATTAATTTCGAGGCAGACCTTATCCATGCTTTCGTATGTTTCACAATAAATGCACAAAAGCTTTAGAGATGTCCCTTAGAAAATAGGGATTCCTCTTTTGGTCCTTATTATGCGATCGAGCGATCGGCAAGTATTGCTCTACTTGTACGTATATGTTTCAACTCCCGAATCGATTTTTTTGTTTTCCGTTAGATATTCGCATGCGACTTCGCCGAATTCACTAGTGAAAGTGAATGCTTCAAAAATACTAATTCACATAAAAATTAGAGCAGGGAAAATTAGCCTGATGTTATAATTAGAATTAAACTTCACTAGAAACAACGAAATCAGCTTCTCATCCGACTTCCTTTATTGTATCTTATGAACGAGAATACGAAAGGAATGAGAGTAGTTTTACAATCAATGCACCTTTTCATTCCATTGTACTTTCGGAAACAACGCAGAAAAAAGAATTGCATTGCTTTTTCTTGAATATCGGTGGAATCATCGAATGTGGAACCATCTGTGCTTTTTACCATGAAACAACGACTCGAGTGTAGCGTTTTGTAAAAAAAACATTATTACTTAACGAAATGCGATAAACTCAATGCCATTTATTGGTTTAAAATAAGATTCTTAAATACGACGTTTTGACGCTTAAAGAAATGACGATGTATCATTCGACCTGGGAATGCGTTCAATAATCTTCTAATCTCATTACATTTGTTGCCATATTGATAACATATACATGTGTTTGTATTAATAACATATGTTTGTGTATGTCCGTGTCTGTTAATCGTTCTAATTATGGCATTACCTGTTAGTTTGCTTATAATCTAATGATACGTTCTCATCATTCAATGGAATAAATCTCTCTTGCTCATCCAAGCGTTATTTTGTCTCGATGCATAAAAACTCAGTTTTGTTCATGCTGAGGACAATAGATTCCTTTATTTTGTTCCTTATACAAAATTTCCACCTACCATCTCCTTCAACAACTTTTTTTTCATCAGTGAAAGCCTAAGAATATTAGAGCCTAAGGCAGAAGGCGTGATGGAGCCGAGAAATTTATAACCGATCACCAGTTGCACGAATGATAAGGAATAATGAAAGCAAAACAAGAATTAGGAGTTAGCCTTGAATTTTGCGAATAAATGAGAACGCAACGGGAGGGTTGTCAAAGGTCACGTATTTTTGATTTAAGCTGAAAAAATTCAAGAGCAAATTAAAACGCAGGTAGAAAATGGCGGCTTCAGTGTAAATCCGCAAATGCAGTGAGTAGATCACAAATATTGCACCAAACCATTTACAATCAACATCGCTGGTGCTACAACCTCGCTGCCCAAAAAATAACCATTGAAAAACACTTGGAACGCAGACCACCTGGAATAGTCAATCAGTTTCACAATATTTTCAACAAAACAATATAGGAATTGCGAAATAGGGCCAATTAATCAACTTCCTTGAAAATTGATCGCCTTAAAATGTGGGAAAATTTTTCCGCCTCCTTAAATGTTTATGGCTCATTCGCATTATTGCATAGACGAGCACACGAACTGCCCTCGAATATAACTATGTCGATGTGCAACGATATCGTATAGCGACCAACCCTGCCGGCGATAACGTCTATGAGCTATCCTCTTTCTACAGTCGGAATGGTGCCGGAAGCGGATCAAAGAGAATCTGAAGCAAGATGGAGCGCATTCTTTCCTCATATTACAGTGCAATTCTGTGACCTTTTGATGCAGTCTTATGTAAGAAAAAGTTGAGATGAAGTGACAAGTGATAATGACTGTTACAACTTTAATTCCTTTCTGCGCAACGCGTTCACATGCGACATTGTCAAAAAGTTATAGTTCATGCAAAACTTCTGGCTGTGGAGAAATCGTCCTTCATTGCTTCACATCGTACCATTTTTTTCACGCAGTCTCCACAGAAAACTAAAAGATTGCCTGTTTATATGGTGTTTTGAGCAGATTCTGTGATCCTCTATTCGATGTCCTTCCGATTCCCATTCAATGACGTGTTCTTGTGCTGAGCTCAAGTGCTAAATAGTTGGTGGTTATTGCTGGACAGCTTGGCCGAGATAGGGTAACGTTTCGCTAGCTATCACATATTTATGTTCGCTTGCAATTCGTGTTCATTGAGCGAATGAATGAATTCGCATGCACATGGCAACAAATTAGAGTGAAAATAGCTGATTAAATGAAGATAAGCGAATAAACGTTCATTGTTACGATAAACAACAATCAATCCGTTCTATTAGGAGTGCTAATGCGGAAGCAAAAATCGAAACAACGTCATGATAAAAAGACAACGAATAAACAGCGATGGGAAGGACGAACATGACGAAAATATTTGTAAATGAGTTACATAGACAATAGTTTCGTTATTGGAAACTGAACTGTACGCGTTGGGAGGAGGGAGGGGGGCATATTGCAGAAATGGAGAAATATAAATCTTAAATTGCTTCAACAGCATCGAAAGTTTTCAAGATTTATCTTCCATCTTCACCCTAAAAGTTCGATATTGTATGTTTGACCAGCCCAGGCCAAAAATTTCACCTCCAGATTCAACGATGTCATCCAACGTTTCTGCGGGAAATGTCCGCTGAATGCCGAGCTCTGACATTTTTGGCTTCAACGCTACCTTTGTGCTGTTAACCCTGGAGCTTTTTTCAACCATTTGGTGCAGGCCTCGAATGGAACTTTGGTTTTCACAGCAACCATTAAATTTCTACTCTAGTGCGACGGATATAAACGAAATCGGCATGCAGCCACAGCAACCGTAATGCCCGAAGCAACGATCATTTTTGTGTGTACGCCAGCACGTCAATGCCAGGTGTGTTTGCATAGGCGCACATGAACGGATGTGTAGACACGAGTGTTCTGACGCACATGCGCTTTGTGCTTGCGCATTTGTGGCCGACAACTCCGGACGAAGGCTCTCGTAATTTTCTGCAATCTTTTCAACATATGGAATACCCCATGGACTCAAGTTTGCTGAGTTAATTTTTATTATTTTGCTATTCTATGGTCTTGTGCATCTCCTCTTTGCATCTAATTGAATTTACTTTACCTCACCACAAATATATAAATGACAAAATAATCCTGTTAAATCAATAATGAATCGATCATTTAACAAAACGGTTAGTTAATAGGAATTCATATCATTAAGTGCGACAAAATGCAGGTTCATCCGGAATGTCGACTTCGACCATTACTGTTTCGTTCGCCTCCTTTGCATTACGATAAGCCTGAAATATTACGATAATAGTACAATTTATCAATTTTTGAAAATTTTCAGCGATAATAACGCAGAAAAGAGGAGTTTACTGACAAGAGTTTTTCTCTTATAAGGTGCGCTTGCTTCATGTGCAAGACATTCCGTAATTCATAGTGGTTGGGGCGAAAAAACTCGACGGCCGTTAATGCAATTTCACTCTAGCAAGCCCTAAAAATTGCATGCAAGTCCGCCACTTCAACATTATTCTGCTGCTTGAGAATTAATTTCGCGGCATCCGGACAAATCTGCGCGGTATGTTATGCGAAGAAACAGAAAACCTACCCCTTCAACTTTTTGCCACTGAGCCTCATATTGCTGATGTCGTTTCTGTTCGGTGGCGTTCAATTCGCGGCTGAACTCACCACCAATGTACAACTTCGTGCCGTTCTGAAGAAAGACATCTTGAAAATTTGTTGGTAAATTATATCGCTTTATAGAGATACGACAGATTTTTACTGTTACGTCATTATCAGGAATGCTTCCGATGATACGTAAATGAATGGAGTAAAAATCCACCGAAAATCAGGTAAGTACCATGTTTCTATAGATGTTGCCCTATGGTTGTATCAATCTATGGTATACAAATGCCGCTTTGCATACCATCACTTTGCATTCAGGTCCTCCAGGGAGTTCGTTGTCATCGCCATAATCACCACAATCATCGTAGTCGCCATTGCCATCCCGATAGTCAATATGTACCGCAATGGCAACAAAGATGAGCGATGCTGCGATCAATCTGCAACTCAGCTGATTGCATTATACTCTAACGCAAACGCAGTGATGAACTGAATGTGAATTTTTAATTTTCAGCAGTCTCAAAGCGATTGAAGCAAGAGCAGTCGATAACATTTTCATGCCAACCCCATGTTTCAGCATTGTATTGCTACCGAGATGCTTGATGGAAAGTTGAGAACGGAGGACTAGAATCGCACACATCGGATTCTCCGTCATGAACGAAGCGATGTGCCCAACTGAATGTCACATGCATTAGGTGAACTGCCAAACCACCGACCGGGCATACAACACGTCATCTTTTGTTTTCTATCTCTCCAATCAAACCAGTTTTAATTTGTGACCAGCCAAAAAATACGTGCGGGATCGACTGATCGAATACCGAAGAATCTCTTTCACAGCATTACACATAGAACTGACCAGTGGATATTGCAGGAAGGAAATACTCTTCACACTAGCTAGTGATAAGTTGTAGAGATGGGGAACGCACGTATTACAGCTCTCATACAAATTGTGGTGACCCACAAACTATGTGTATGCGGAAATGCAATCTGAAATTCCGAACATGGCCAAACGACGTTGACAGTAATCGTGCTGCAATGCTGCAACTCTCTAGAACTTCATATAGGACGATTGTCAGGCTCTGTTTACAAGTATTTCCGATTATATTCATCAAATTTCTCACCTCAGACTTTAATGTTTTACTGGAATCAAATCAAGGCAGGAAAGAAATGCAAAAATGCGTGCATGCACACTCGCATGAGCGCATGCATGAGGATGCAGTGATGCGCTTTGCAAATGCAAATTTACAAAAACTCATGGAGAAGGATAGTGTTGTCGTGCAGTCAACAATCTTGACGCTTTTTTAAGATCGCCTTTGGCTATCCACCAAATAACGGTTCTTAACGTGCGTAAGCGTGTTCTTAAGTGCAACTAAGCAGATGCTGTCCCACTTTAATTTGAATTGCTTGCTTAAAATCATTTTTTTGAATAGTAGACTCCTGTTTTTTATTTACCGATAACCATTTGTTAGAGGACTGCGTTTCAAGTGGGGTGATTTTAAGCGGCCGTAAAGACTTAATTGTAGTTTTTGTGTGTCGACCGAAAAGAAAGATTTTCGAGCGTTATTGTTATCGTTCCTCTCTCCATCCTCTTTGCATACTCTTTTCAAGCATAGTTCGAGAAACTGTCACGAGAGAAAATCCTTCCGCAAACTAGAATCGTGCCAATTATCTCAGCGCCGCTTGAAGGTGCTTTACGGCGCTCAGCAGAACTCTCGTTCTAATGTCCTGTTTAATTCGCTAAAAGTGAGCTAGTCCCATCTAATCCAGAATTTTAAAGAACAAGTAGTTTGTATAAGAGGCGATTCATGTGGTAACGAATTGCCTTGTTTATTTATTCCATATCTTTCTTTTCTCCTCTCACTTTTTGGATATGTGTTCGATTCGGGTTACTTAACTAGTATTTTGCTACTTACGTTATAAGGTGTTGCATATTTTTGGGCGGTACGACGATGCCGCAGTCGAATCAGTGTAGCTGCAAATGTAATTGATTAGTTATACGTTATAAAGAATTACGAAGAAAATCAGCGGCACTATAAGAGAGCTATGTTCAGTCACTCTCAGCAGGCAGCTACCATTTGGCTTGGAGAGGAATAATTTTTTCCTAGTTTATTTCACAGAGATTTTTTTCAAAGGAGGCTAAGTGAAGTGAATTTATCGTGAAGCGTTGGCGTCTGATGATGATGAGGTGAGGGTGGGAATAAAAGGAGGGATAACAGTTTGTTTTCAATCTGTCTTGCTTGCTTTAGTAAGAATACTTACGCCAAGTACCGTTTTTCCGATTTTGTGAGAGTTCCGATATCAATAGCGGTATTTTCCTTTTCAAAATCAGGAAAATTTAGCGGAAATTAAATGCACCGCTACATATGTACGCTGTTTTCAGGGTCTAATAGCAGTTTTTTATGCAATCAACTGCGCTTCTTCCTACTACTGTACTCTATATATCATGACAGCTGATAGGAAGAGAAGTGGGACAGTCGAATAGGACCAAACTGAACGAATGATTCGGCTAGATTAGCAGATTAAATCATAGAGCGCTCAGATGATGGTGTACGAAAAAACGGAACAATGCAATAACTGATAGATGTGCAGTAATATCAGCTTTAAATAGGGTTCATTTCATAAGCTTTTCGCCCTTTGCTTTATATTACTTTGTTGAAGAGCATTTAGAGATTACATCTCCTGAACAGCTGTCCCAATATGAGCTTTTAATCACATGTTGGCTATGATTTGCAATAACAGGTATTTCTATGTATTGATTTTGCCATTATTCCATATGACAGCGAATGCTGTTATTTTGCTTTTGTTTAGCTATAAACCTCAGCGAGCAATTTGCGTAATGCATTAGCATCTATCTGTTTAGTGGTTCACTTATTTGCACTATCATTGAGCTCGATTATAAATATCCCTGCGTAGGTGTGCAATCGGCATGTGTAAAGTTCATTTGCATATTTGGTCAGCTGCATTACCGGAACAAATGACTATTGAATGTGATACACACTTTGAAGTCTGTTCAACAGTACGTTGCTTTGACGGTCCTCACAGCTGCTATATGACAATGAGCATTGTAGAAGCGAAGCTTACCTCTTGCATTCGATCCAAGACCAGTTCACATTCCAATCTATCAATGTGTTAATCGGCTATGCATATTATTTCAAGTGATATGCCCTCAGAAGTCAACTTGATCAAGCCTACTATAAGGATCTGTTAGGAAAGAAATGAAAATGAAATAGACCTGGGGCATCAGGAAATGTGCAATTGAATGTAATGCCATTTAGCTTCACATACACGTTCATTTATTTAGTACTTCACAATAAAATTCCTCATAACCACAAAAGCTGTTAATAGGCGGTAGTTTCGAAACTCACGGGTGGCGGACAGTTATTCGTACCGTTGTTCACCAAAAAACTGGATGTGGAGGACAGTCTGTGTGCCCTTCGATCCTATTGCATGTCTACATTTCGTGTTCGCACATTCCGAGGTAGAACATTCAATACGTCACTCCGAACAAGATTAGCACTGTGGGTATCTCCGTGAATTCTCGTCTGTCTTTAAATTACTTCATGAATTCTCGCTCTGACATTTTATGACATTTAGAAAACTCCACTTTATTGAATCTCATAGATCATGAAACACAAATGTATTACATAATACATACTGACCCCAGAGGGAATTGTAATGATCGACAGCTCGAGTTTACGACTCATCTGGCCTTTCGTTTTGCAGCAGTGGCAATAAAGCGGATCTTATAGGGTGCGGGTTTTCTCACGGAATCACTTATGGTTTTAGACAACAGCTTAGGACGATTTTTTCACATGAGGTCAGAGAACCTTCCGTCTTTGTAGCATCGCCAGAAGTTTCAAATCTCAATACTTTTATTGTAGTGAAGCAACAGCGGTTGAATTCGGCGTCAGGCGACTGCTTGGCGGATCAAGGAGTTGGTTGATTTAGGAGACTGAGACTGTGCAAGTGAAACAGCGTATTTCGCGTGCTTTCATCACCGTGTTCGCATGTTTAGCACCGTCGAAGCCCTGATCGGACCGACAGAATTTTGACTCGGCAAGATTTCATCACCTTATAATGTACAGTCAGAAAATATTTTGAATAAACCTTTATCTCTTTTTATTGAGTTTTCTACTTGGATGTTTGCTTCCATGCAAATATTTGGACAAATAAATTACCCGCATCTCAAATTCCATTCATTCTATCCGAAACACTTCCATCAGTATACGAAAAAGTGATACTTCTCCCTCCCTCCCACTTTTTTTTAAATTTTGCATTGGTGTCGTACGTTGTGGATTTCGAAAACAATGAACGACCGCGCCTATAAGGAAGACATGTTGGAAAACTGAGAGGCTCCAGACTATCTAAGGCTTTATTCTAGGTAGCAGAGTAATAAAAATGGAGGAGAGGATAGCGTCCATTATTGCAAGGCCACGAGAGCATGACCCATATCACCTGTTTTTCATTTTTGCATTTGCGCAGCTGCACCGGAATTCATTATCAGGATCATGATTCCAAACAATGAATCAAAAAGCGAACAACTATTTGAATCATTTATTGAACCAAATGCATATGTGAGCGAAATTCAATCCGGAACGTCTTTCGTATGCTGTTGATAACTTTAAAAGTCGTTGCATTTTTCCTTTATGAAGTTTTATTCGGTAAATTTTCATGCCATGCATAAAGTGATCAACAAATTAGTCATCTTCGCTGAACAAATTGGAATTTCATATTTTAACGGCTCTTATTTTATATGTCCTTACTTAATCTCATTCAGCACACAGTGCCTATTATTAATTTCCAAATTCCCTTTAACTTGAATATGGGTACTCTAATTTGTGTAACTAAACCATGCGAAATCAACGAAAGAGGTGAACGATAGGTATCACTCGAAGCGGTTCTACGACCTCATTAATCTCCGTCGACCAAAGCATAGAAAGCGGAACTGCTTATTGCGTTGCAATTGCGAAAGTTACAGTTTTTTCACATCTTGAGAGACGAATCAGCAAAACGAATCTTTCATCACCGACAGTGCAAAGTTGATATGTTAGAAACTCACGTTATGAGGGAAAAATTTTTGATTTTCCGATAAGCACTAGTCTGTGGTTCTCCGCCCTATGATGACGTAGCCGTTGATGGAGGATAATGCTGTCACATGGCATTTGAGAAAAAAACACGGACAGCAGTTTGTTTAACTTCAGTTCCAAGCTTTTACGCTTCTTAGAAAATTTTTTTTTTGGTGCATTTGCAGGTCCCGCTGATTTACTGAGATAAAATGGCAATGTTTTTTATATGCAAGCATTTCTCCCATTTTTTTTTCCTGGAAAGCTAGACAATTTCAGATAAGGTATCAATCGTTCTTTCAGGCAGTTCCTGTCGTGAATTTCATACTCCCATCGAAGATAATGCCTTAGTTGCAGCAAAATTGCTGATAACTGTGCTCCCTTTAGAATTCTCTTCTATCAGCACACATCAGAGCGTGGTGCTTGAGTCTTCAGATCTACATAATCATCTGACGGCTCACCTCATCAAATTTGTCCAAATTGAAGGAGTGATCATCATCAATGATTATTCTCTATGAATATCCGATAATATTGGAAGTCATGAGAGGACAGTGGAAATGACAATGTTGGGAATTCCGTTCAATTTGCAATTAATTAACGAAGAGGGGACATACATTCGACAATATTGAGTTTGGCACGAATTCAGTTGAGCTGACAGTGCGCATGGCGTTGAAAACAGTTGCTGGGATTAAACATAGGGAAACTTGCACCCAGCGTGAATTAAAAGCTAACCAGAAGATTCGTGAGAAGGAAGAGTTTTCGCGGAAACAACTTGGACGAGTATAGCAGAGAGCGGCGGAAGACTGCAGCAGGAGGAAAGTGCTCAGAAAATATGAAGACACTTCAAGCTTTGATCCGCAGAAGCAACAAGATCAGACTGATGCCCACAGTGATTTCGTAGGAAACTTTCATTCGACGGAAACTGTGGCTGTTTCTAAGACTCACTCATAAAAGTAAACTGTGCCAGAAATTAGTATTCCATCGCCCATGGGTAAAGTGCGGCTAATAGCGTTTCAATAGCAAACGAAACATGTTGAACGGCTTTGCATTATGACAAGTAGAGGTTTGGTAGATGCCTTAAAGGCTCAGCCACGCCCTAAAGGCTCCTGGAGGGCTTCCAGTCGAACGATTCGTGGCTCTAAGGCTGCTTTTTCATGATTATTTTGTGCTTTCGCATTTGTCATGGCCACTCCAAATCATGTAACACAGTGTTCAGCATTAGCTTCTTCTCATTTTCTCTTCCCATATGTGCAGCGATAGAGTGCAGTCTCACATGTTTAAGGTTTTTGCCATTCACACCTAACAGGCACCAGTCGATCCCTGAGCAAATCGCATAAGGCTGTCTGTGATCACGGGAACAGTTTTACTAGATAAGTAATCATTTCATGAGTAGCATATACGCAGTATTCGATAGATCTGACACATTCCACACTCAGGACCACTCCGGATGTTGCAATGAACAGAATTGATGTAAAATTTGTAGCAGAATTTTCGGATCTCATTTAGATAAGAGTTGCATCATTTCTCAGTTATAAATGGGGTCGAATTCATGCATCATGGTGTCGAATATTGTAAATTTGTGACCAAACTGTAAGAGAACCAATGAAATCTCTTTTCTTTTCATTCTAATCACATTTTATTGCGACTATGAGCGCGAACGTGGAGAATAGCAAATACATGTTAACAACCCTCATGTCTTCTATATGTTAACAGCTTAACGACCGAGTAGCAAACATATTAGTGGCCTTTTTCCAGTTGAAAAAACATTGAAGTGATGCTCCTTAAATGTTATTTGGCGCTATTTGAACTATTAACGTCGATGTTCTCACATATCGTATCGCGACAATTTGAAATAGGTATGAAAAGCACAAATTAATGCTTTAATTGTCTAACAAGTTTCTGTATAGGCAACGGCATCGTTCATCATGAGTTATACAGTATGGCACAAATTACTCGTCGCCTCACTTGCCCTGAACTACACTTGTCTTCACATATCCGCCGCCATAAGGTCCACGACCCACCGTTCGCGAAGCCGCTCCTCCAGGACCACATAGCGTTGTTTTTTTTTATGGTACCCGACTTGTCTCTTCGGTCGAATGAATGCACCAGAAAGCCTGAAAGCAAGTTGCTTGAAGCTTTAACTGAAAGGGATTAAATTGAAAGAAAGATAAATAACTGGAGGAAAAAAACAGTGCAAATAATAGAGTGGGTCACTCGTTCAACTCGGAAATCCATCTTATTTAAAATTTTTCAGGTGGCAGGTGGCAAGCGTAAAGTGGTTCGAAAAGCTTGTGGGTTAGTGAGAGACAGTAAGGAGCTATTCATCATCTTCCGTTTATCTCTGAATAACACAAAAGCGTTTCTAGGCACATTTTTCGTTTGCATCTACCCAGCTAACCTCGATTTTTTGTCTGTGAATGGCAAATGAGGAATGGCTAAAAGTTGGGTGAGAGCGAATCACGGCACGATCTAACCACGGCGATATGTGGCTGACGTCACACTTTAAGCCAAGATGAGCATTAAATAAGATGATAATCGTTGTTTGACGACGAGCGAAAACTTTTTCAACAAAGGGGCACGAATCTGCGACCTCTCGCTTATGGGCGCCATAATCAAGTAGATCACGGCATACTTGCTGTAAGTGTATTTTTGTAAGAAGCATTCTATTCTGCTAGTATCAATGCTGTTCCGGTTATTGGCGCTATACCCTTATCAGGATGCGGTGTCTTGGGTTGGATCTTACGCTTGGGTGACGTCCTTGAGATTTCCATGACATGCATAAACAAATCGCCTTTGAAGGAGCGCTTAAATTCAGGCCAACTGGAGTGTGAATTCAGGCATCAATCGCACTTTAAATTGTCTCAGTGGGGTGCATTTGAGCTGAGGTGGTCTGGGAGATTTACTTCGACGCAAGCGAGGAGATGCGGGGAAGGGCGGTGGAGACACTTGAGCAACACAACCTCAACTTCGAATGATGCCTTTGAATCGCACTATTCGTATATACTCGTAGCATTGAAATGCACGAGTTTGCCGTGACTTGACAAATTGCAGGGCTATTATCTGTGTCACACAACGCTTCACTATTCTGTGTCATGCAGCAAATAAATGGCATGCACTGTTGATCATTTAGGACCTGTATAATGCGTTATCACGTTAAACGCCATAATTTCTCTCTCATATACGGTTCGTAAAGGAAAACTTAATGATGCAAACCCAACCATTTATCGAAAAGATCGAAAGGTTATAATCAACTGGCTAGCAAAATTGTTGCGCTCTTTCAAATGCCTTCAGTAGAGGTGTGTGGAGAAGTCTTGAGCACCCTCACCGCCACTCCGACTAATCGACAGCAGTCCTCACTGCTTTCGTCGCGCTAGTTACCTTCAAAAAATCACAAAATTCTAGTGGACCCAATGAAAAAGGACATTCAATATACTATCGGTCATGATCGCTTCTCATTGATTTCTATTAAAGATATATTTCTTGAAAACACTCGGATATTGATATCTTCTAGAAACGCTTCGCCGATGAGAAAACCACTTCAAGATTCACCTTCAAAATTTTCATTTGCTTTTTCAACGGAAAGAAGGCTTATCGCACGACCTAGCATCATCTAATCGTATGGAACACATTCATGTCAATCAAAGAATCTTTATGCTTGGAACTTACTCAGCATTCACCGCTGAGAATGCAAGTAGTACACAGCAGAGCAAGACAAGAAGTGATGCAGAGCGCATATTGTGGAGAAACCGTGAATTGCCTTTGCAGTAATGGGAAATGCCGACTCGAACGGATTTTATAAGGGGCGAATTCTCACAACCTGCAGTCATTTTTTAAAAGTTCACTTGGCGAAAAGACACTCTTTAACTCACAGTTGCAGAAATTCATTCGACTATTTCTTCGATTTGTGCTACTCATTGTGGTGTTGGGCGTGACACTGAGAAACAAAGAAAGATAGCACAGAAATCAAGGAATGCTTATACGGGAACTTTCCTGAGAGATGATATAGCTGGTGATAAATCGTTTCAACGGGCCCCGCGAAATGTTTGTTCAATTTGTGTTCTTCGTTATGTTCTTTGCGGAAAGGAATAGAAGTCGTCACGAGTAGTTGATGAATAAATTGCGGCAAAGTACCACTCGACGTTGTCGGAGATGCTTAGCGTTTGCGGATAATAAAGATCATGATGAAAACAAAATGAAGAAAGGAAGTGAAGGAAGACTGGCTGAGCGAGTCAGGATTGAGCGGCATTTTTTTCCTGAAAAAGAGTTCGAAGGAGGAACGAGCTCCTCCTGAAGGTATCGATGATAAAGCAGGTGAGGACGTGCTATCGGCAGCTTCTCAACAACATGAATTTAACACCATAGCCAATAATGCTTCAAGCCATAAGGAAAAATGCAACGACTTTACTTTCTTGTCTGAGGTGCATAACTAAACGAAGCCTAATAGCCGGTTCGCAAATGATGAAAATGAACAGCTATTAGTTATCTCCGAGGAGAATATTTATTGATATTTCGAGTCACCATTCTTTAAGCCTGACATCCTTTGTCAGCAAAGTACCAGAAATTTTTGCGAAATATGCGACTATTGCAAGGATGGGGGGAGGGGGAGGATAGCAGGTAGATGCAATGCAGTTCACTTCCGCTTAGGTAGCTACTTTCCTTAGAGCTTCTGTCGTCATATTCCGGTTAGCTTAACAGATTAACGAGAGCTACGAGACTGACGTACCTTAGGTTGATTACGCGAATGCATTATCGTCATCGATCATACTGAGCTGCTTTTAAAAATGGACGTGTAGTACGCAATGAGAACCACTTACATGGCTGAAGACCTGCTCCTGCGCACTGAAGAGAAGTGGAAATTTGCGAGAATCTTTCTGAAATCGACGAAAGGGTCAAATCATGCCGGGAGAAAATACCCTGATAGTTTTTATTTGTATTGTCTCTAATGATGTCTCCAAATTTTTTCCGGCTGTTTATGGATAGCTTTTAATTTTTGAAATACTTTGTCATCTTACAAGCAATCGCTATGAACTGCCTACTGAACTTGGAACTAGGTTCACTTACTGGAAACTGCCTTTTGGCGCATAAATCATGTCTAATTGGTCCCACTGCCTATTCGCTACTGTTCTGCAATCTAAGACGGTACTCATCACTTTGGCGTATGGAGGTCTGTGAGTTGAAGGTTGTGTCAGCATTGGTAAAGAATCTTCAAAAAAGGTCTAATATGGACAGCGGCATCCTACATCAAATTCTATCAGATTTTTGCAGATTTCCAACAGATTTTTGGAGAATGGAATTGAGGGATACTGTGGTACACTACGCAGTCGTCGCGAACAGCTCGAAATGCTCAGCATAGAGAAACAGTTTGGCGATTATTCAAAGAAAGAGCATTCAGGAGGAAATTTTCTGTTGTATTTTCTTTCCAGGTGCTATCGAAGTAAGTACTAGAGGTATTTACCCTTGAACGGCTTCATCTATGCACTAAAAATGGCCTTTATCGTGATAAAACTGTCGCTCATCTCAATCAAACAAGACGGCAATTAATGGTCAATTATTCCCTTAAAATTGATCATCAAATAACTTTGAAATTGCATGAATAATGCACTAAAAGTGGCCTATATCGTGATAAAACTGCCGCTCATCTCAATCAAACAAGACGGCAATTAATTGTAAAGAATCTATGCACTAAAAATGGCCTTTATCGTGATACAACTTCCGCTCATCCGGATCAAACATGACGCCACATAATTATCAATTATTCCCTTCCAAATGATCATCAAATAATCCTGAAATTGCATGAGTGATGCACTAAAAATGGCCTTTATCGTAAATGACCTTTATTGTCGCATCGCACAACTTCCGCTCATGTGGATCAATTTGACGGCAAATAATAATCGATTATTCCCTTCCCGTTGACAATGAAATTATTCTGAAATTGCATAAATGGTGCACTTTAAATGGCCTTATTGTCGCGGAACCACCACTCCTCAGTATCACTTTTGATGGCAAATAATGATCAATTATTCCCTTCCCGCTGATCATGAAATAGTTCTGAAATTGCATGGATTATGCAGTAAAAATGCCTTTATTCTCGCACAGCTTCCGCTCATGTGGATCAATTTGACGGCAAATAATAATCGATTATTCCCTTCCAATTCCTCATGAAATAATTCTGTAACTGCATGAATAATGCATTGTTCCCCTTCTAATTCATGGTTGTAGATCCGAAAGAACGGGAATAATGGACTGGAAATGCCGGTAATAGCGGCATATATTGAGCTGATTTGGAACAAATTTGACGGCGAATAGTGATGAATTATTAGCTTCCAATTCATCACAGGCTATGATTCTAAAATACGGGAATAAAGCACGAAACATGCCCATTGTAGCGGCACGACTTCAAGGCGTCTTGGTCAATCTTTACTGCATATATTGATCAATTATGCCCGTCCAAATCGTCATG
Source organism: Ascaris suum (assembly GCA_013433145.1). NCBI lineage: Eukaryota > Metazoa > Nematoda > Chromadorea > Rhabditida > Ascarididae > Ascaris > Ascaris suum. The sequence continues at coordinate 5,916,465 of CM024172.1, read as the reverse complement.
TTATACTTATGTATCTGTACGAATAATGCCTCAGAAATGTCCATTATAGCGGCAGAACTTCCTGTCATCTTTATCAGTCTTGACGGCAAATAATGATCAATCATTAGCTTCGAATTGGTCAGGTTGTAATTCAAGTTAACATTCTGAAACATCATGAATAATGCACCAAAAATGACAGTTATAGCTGCACAACTTCCAGTCATGTGGATCAATCTTGACTGCATATATTGATCAATTATCCCCATAAAATTGATCACTTTATAATTCTGAAAATGCACGAACAATGCACTTAAAATGGGCTGCAATTTGCGAAATAATAACCAATTATTTCATTCCATTTGATCATGTTATAATTCTGATATAGCATGAATAATTCACTAAAAATGAACATTATAGCGGCACATATTCCGGTCATGTGGACGAAACTTGACGGCAAATAGTGGTCAATTATTCCCTTCCAGCTGATCGAGCAAGAATTCTGAAATTGCATGGACGGTTCACATAAATGCCCCTTCTAGGGTAAAACTTCCCAACATCTGCATCAATTACGAGTTTATATAATTATCAATTATTTGATTGCAATTGATCAAGTCATAATTCTGACATTATATGAATAACGCACTAAAAATGCAAAGTTTAGGAACACTTCTTCCACCCATCTGGATCAATCTTGACGAGAAATAATGATCAGTTATTAGCTTACAATTCATCATGTTGTAACTATGGAATTACACCAATAAAACACGAAGTATGCCCACTATATGTGCGCAACTTCCCGTCATATGGATCAGTCTTGACAGCAAGTAACGATGAATTATTCGTTATCTAATAATCAGTTATTACCCTGACATTGCACGAATAATGCACTAAAAATGCCGTTTATCGTGTTGCAAAGTCCAATCAACAGGATCATTCTTGACTGCTATATTGATCCATTATTCCCTTCCCGTTGATCAGGTCATAATTCTGAAATTGCTGGAATAATGGACTGAGAATGTCCATTAGAGCTTCGCATATTCCGGTCATCTGGAGCAATCTTGAGGGCAAATAATAATCAATTATTTTATTCCAATTGATCAAGTTATAGTTATGAAACTGCATGAATAATGCAGTAAAAAGGGCCATTACACTGGACAACATCCAGTCATCTAGGTCAATCTTGACTGTAAATAATGATCGGTTATGAACGTCGAATTGATCAAGTTATAATTCTGAAATTGCATGAATAATGCATTAGAAATGCCCACTATGGCGATGCATCTTCCTGTCATCTGGGTGATCTTTGCGGCAAGCAATGATCAATTATTCTCTTAAAATTGTTGAAGTTATAATTCTGAAATTAGGTGAATAATACAATAAAAATGCTAATTATGGCGAACAGTTTCCAGCCATCTGGAACAACATTGACTGCAAATATTGATCAATTATTCCCTTCCAATTGATCAGGTTACAACACTGAAACCAAGTGAATAATGCACTCAAAATGCCCTTCAGCGTGCCACAACTGAAAGTCAACCGGAACAACAATGATGGCAAATAATGATCAATTATTCCCTTCCGATTGACGATGTTATAGTCCTGAAATTGTATGAATAATGCATTGAAGATGCCCATTATATCGACACAAGCTCTGCATCCGCAAAACATTATTCGTGGCTAAACCTTTTATAAATTTGCAAATCTCAGCTGGCGCAAGCGCTCCTTAAGGATATCCCATATAGCATGAAAAGTGACTGGCTATTTCTTCAATGCTGTTGAACGCTTCTAATATCATTGGCAGGTCTTTCGCAACATACCGCCGATCGGTGTTTCAATGCTCTACTCCTGCCTGTTTACCATATGAGGCCGGAAATATTCAACTCATCGAAAAACCGGAGTAAGCATTTATGAAAAAGAGCATGTCCTAACACAATCCTCAGTCTTCAGAACCACCATACAAGCAAAAGTCGAAATATTTGGTCCTGAGTGATTCAGAAAAAAATTTTATTCGGCTTTCCCTCTTTTCAAAACCCCCAAACAACCACCTTCGTGATTTTCCATTTGACAGTGTTTTTCTTACACCCTTCCACATTTCATCCTAAAATGCATTCCCCGCTTGCTCAAAGAGTTGTAAATATTTAGAACTTCTTACCTATGGAAGTCGTCTATGCAAAAAGCCCTCGATATTCGCTCGCACAGTGAATTCCTCTGCCCTGTCATCAACTTTGGAGCTCTATCAGTTCTTTTGTGCAAAAACCAGTTTACTAGTCACTAAATTACTTGCTGTATCTTACATCATTTAGAAAACATCAGTACAGATCAGCTTTCAGTGTCGCCACGTTTGTCACTGCAAAAACGATAGATGCGGAGTAACAAAGCACAAGGGGATAAAGATGACGCTTCTGACCGTTTTTCGGTCTCCCCGCCATCTTTTCTTTTAAAGCTGGGCGCCTTCAGCACGCTGGACGGCATTTTGAATGACTACCAGCTCCCGCACTATGCACATCTGGAACTCTCAATTTGGGGTTAAAATTTTTGGGGATAGGTTAGCTTTGAACGTTTCAAGACGTTGCATAATGTATAGCAAAAGCGTCATCGTTATTAACTAACAAGAGTGAGTGGCCGAGGTGTAACAGCAATTTATATTCATGAGAATGAAAGATTCCACCGAGAGCTCTGCTAGCCCGTATTACTGGTTCATGGCCGCGCCGAAGACGTAGCAATTGGTACCTTCATCTCCAAGATAGCCTCATAGGCATCGTCGCCAATGTTTCCATGCTTTCGCCACGTACGTTGCGACCAACGCTCTGCATAAGCAAGCTCTTGGACTCTTCAAACTCCACCCTTCAGTTCATCGCAAAGAGCAGAACAGCCAGAACTTTCAGCAAATATCAAATAACAAGTCTGACAAATTCAAGAAACTGGTGCATACACCTCTCTTTCATAGGATGTCGTCTGGTATGCATGTTTCCTCTCAAGTAGCAGTTTATGTTGAACATGCATTGCGTATTTTTCAGTTTGTACCTTTTCCGACTCCGTTCCATTTTCTAAAGGTGCAGGACACATTTCGACTGATATTGACGAAACGAGAGGTTTCAATTCTAAATGATTCTTGAATGAGCATAAATTATGTCGAAGAGTTGAATGAACTCACAACTCGACAACAATTTGGCTAGGCTATCAGGTTTCATCGAAGCTAAATCCAGTACGGTACCAAATCCATATGTCAAAGCGATATTCTATGGGCGCATATTCGCCCCAATGCTGAAACAGTGGCGCCAAGACGTTCAGAGGCAAAATTGTACACTGCATCAGTTACCTGTGCGCGAAAAAGTCCTGCCTAGCTGGAACTTGCCCTCAGAAGGTGAGTCAGCAAAGGCTTCAGTGATAGCGCCTTCATTTATGGCAATATCAATAACGTTCGAAAAATTATTTTATTAATGTTAAGTTTCAAAAAAAAAATGTCATTTTGTCTTTGAGCGTTTATTTAGCTCATACCACGGACCTTTACTTAGGGCGATCTCATTAGCGAGAGAACAACTCTGAACGGCCTCGGTTGCCGCACCACCTCTTAGAGGACTGCAGCCTTGCTAAGGTCGCGTCAGTCAATAAAGTGAGCCCGGAACGACAGAGTGGCGGGTAGAAATGACGATAAGCTGAGAGCACATTATCAAGAAAGACTTCGAGGACAAGGCGCTCGCTGATATCCTTAGTTTGGAGGGACGATCAGCGGGGTTTGATGAGGTACGCAGTAGTTTCGTGCAATTTTCCTGCTGGCTTCTGGCAAAGAAAAAAGGAAAGGGGGATTGAGTGGTCGCAATGGAAAGGCTACTCAACAACGGCGTCTAAGCAGAAAAGTTCGCTGCATACGATACTATTACATCAATCAATAGGGAAACATTCTTTGACAAGCGATGGTGTTTGACAAGGGAAACATGTCCTACTTTTCGCATCCCTAAAACCCTGATTCTTCCAGGTTTCATCCGCTGTCCACTCCAACTATGTCGAGACTGATGCTACGAAACCCGGCAGAGACACCACTCGGTGACTAATATATCTTTTGTGGCGGACCTACCGAAAGTTTGGACAGTGGCAGAACTTTATTGCTGGCCATATGTCCCGATTTCAGCACAGACCTCTCTCAAGGGAGCAAAGCAAAACGGAAGCGTGTGAGCATATGGACCACTACAACGCAGAGGTAGGAGAAATAGGCCAAATTTGTCAATTCCAAATCACGAAAAATAGCCTAGCACATGACAACTGTTCGAATATCACAGCATCGCAGAACGGTCAGTGCTATGCGATCTCGCAACAGGTTAGCAACCAGTGTTACACTGACTGAACTGAATAACAAAATTAACGCTACCTATCTCGAAGGGCGGAGTTCTCGAATTAAGTTTCATACTGCTGGCTGGACGAAGAACGGTCTTAGAAATGTCGATACGCAGCAACAATTTCCAGAAGTGTTGTAACGCCCCGTGCATTTGAAAAAACTCGGTATTCTACTGGCGCTGCCATCATGCTAAAATAGAATTATTCAAAAATGTCGGTCATTTGTCGATCGCTAAACCATTGAGAAACTCAGGAAAAAACTGCTTCAAAGAAAACTTAAAATTTTGTCCCAACCGATCGAACTCCTTCAGTGGATTTCCTTCAGTAGCTTGAAAGTACACCTCCCAGGTTTTTATCTATTTTCTTGCTCCACAATGAAATTAGCCTCATGTGCACTCACTATCTCCGTGCTTATGACATTTGTAGAAAAAAGACAGTAGCATGACCTCGACGGCTTTTGCACAAGCGAGAGCATGACGGCTTTGTCGAAGCGAGAGCACGACGGTTTTATAGAAGTGACTGCACGCTGGTTTTTCTAGAAGTGAGCCCCGACGGCTTCAGAGCCGTCGGTTAAATCCAATTTGAACTTCAAAAGAGAGTGTTGATTCGCAGGAGAGCGATATTGCGTCTCCCCGACTAAGCGTTGGAAGACAGTACAGGTGAAGCGCGTTCCCTTCTCTCCATCCGGTTCTCGTGCATCCATTTGCATGTTTCCCTTTGGAGAGACAAAACAAAGCGCTCATCCCCTCCGCCAGCTTCTTTACTTTTAGTGCAAACATAAAATACATTTATTTTTCTCTTTCTAACTTCGTTATTTCGGAGTGCCTTAGTTCACTCCGACAACATTGTTTAGAAGCTGCAACGTGTGCACCTGTGCGCGTTTCTTTCTCTGATAGCATCTATCAAGAGCAAACTGCACTTCCGATTCCCTTTCTTTCACTGCATCCGGGATCAGTGCTAAGCGACTATTCTCCTTTCGCCAGATGACAACTTTTCTCGCCGATCCGCTGTTTTCGCTTTCCAAAGCAAGCAATTCTTCTTGAAAATGATTGCTTGATCCTTCAGATTGTTCATGCAGCAACGATTCCTCTGCAGGTAATGCGCTTTTGCAGGTGTTATTGATGTATAGCGAATTCCCATATTACAGGATCTGTAACTGATCCAAAGGCTTCGGTATTTGGCGAAAGCTCCGCTATATCCTACGCTTTGCAAAACCTTAAGAATAGAAAGACGTCAGTAGCTTTCGCAGCTTTGCGATGCTGAAGTGGCGGGCGATCCCGTAGACACCTTTCTTGACAGTATCGCACAACTCTTTTCCCCCGCCGATCTCCTCCATGAATGACCGGTGTTGTCACAAAAAAGGTCCTTCCTCCACATTTCCCGAATAATATCTTACCATTCAAAACTTTTGCAACAAACTGGACTTTAGGAGGTATCTTTCCTGGAACTAGTTCAGTGCCCAGAAAAACAATCACGTGCATGGTATTGCTGTTAACGGTCTATCTGCTTTCTCTTTGCACATTTCCGTCCCTGTGATTCCTCATATATGTATTCTTCCAGCACCGCATCCGCTTTTTCAAGATTTCCCCTCAGTATTGCGGATGGTTTTTGAATTACCTAACTATTATTTGCGCTCTAGATGCAATGGTTCAAAGATCTATCCTTGTCGCATAAAAATCAGTTCATTATCGCCGAATATAGGTATAAAAAAGAGAATGTCGTTGCGGATAGACTGATACAGATTAGTTAGCAAATGCATCATTCCACTCTCTTCGCATGACGCCAGTGGCTTATCGCCATCATGACGGCGCATGACGGCGGTATCAGATGAATGTTAGTGCTTATCAACTAAAATTTTCCGTTTAGCAAAAAATCGCCACAACAACGTTAGCTCGAAATTTGAAACCATCCCCAAAAATATGCATGCTGAACGTTGGTAAAAGTGCTTCATCGATCGGCAGTTGACAAGCAGATAAGACTGAAGAAGCCTTTCTGTACTAAAAGAGGGCAGTAAATTCATGGGATAGCACCCAATTTGTGCAATAAGACATGTTAAGACAGGGATTCTCAGCGCTATCTAACAATCGCTCCGAGGATGTGAAGTGGAGAAAATTCTGCTAGCGCGCACTGATGTAAGCGATAGCACATTGCACACTGCAATACTAAGTATTTTAACGCATGGTAGCGGTGTCGTATCGTGGCTGCCATGAAACGCTGTGGAGCGCTATGAACTGGCGGTCGTCTCTGTTTAGCAGGGATTCGTATTCCCTGTTTTGGTGGAGATGATTGTCGTGCATCATTCACAGTAGCCGACATCACTTGAGCGCTCATTCTCGCCAAAACACTGATGACGTCACCAGAAAAAAAACGTTCACATGAGGACGTTAAGTACGTCCACATTGGTTCCACGCAAGCATTGGCTGCGGGCTGTAGATGGATAGTTGCAAATATAGAGGCTGCTGGAGAGGCAATGGTTGAACGAGAACCTTGCTTATATTTGATGTTTAGGCCAGCAACAGCCGCCGTTACAATGTGGATAACGTAGCTAAACCGTGCAACCTGTATGGGACCATCATGGAGCAGATATGAGCCAGATTACGCCATTAGACGCGAAAAGGAGGATGATGCCAATGGTTGCGACAACAGTGCAAATTATGTCACCGAAAGTGCTGTCGGAAGAGAAGGAGTTATCGAAAGTCGTGATATTTAACTTGTTCATTATGGCGTGATAATGATCTTGGAGTTTTGGGAGGAGAAGTTTAGTCGAAAAAAGGTGGGGCTAGTTATTATTGTCGCTTTTCTGTGCATCTTTGCGCCAAATCTGCCTCCAACATCGATGACATCAGTGGGAGCGACCTGCCGAGTGAGCGGGCCTTTACGAATGAAATCTAAATTTGCGAAGGAGCCCACATTTACCGGCTGATCTTCACAAAAACGAACGACATGCTTGCATCAACTTTTATAATGCACAATTAGCAAAAACATGAGCGAAAGTCCAGAAGTCACCAAGAACTCCTGTAATCTTCTCGAGTATGCAGGACTCCTCCTTCCTCTATGTGAATGTTTGACGTTTGCCATTTAGAAGGATCATCCAGGAGCATTAGGGTCATGAGGAACCCGAAGACACGCAATAGGAATGACCCTGGTGATTCATGAAATCCATTGTGAAAGGTGATTCACTATTAGTATAGATAACGAATGAATCTGATTAGACCTTTCAATCTTCGGTGTTCTACACTCCAAACAGTCGCTCCGTCTCAAGTGCAACGTTCAGACGCTAATTTTTGGATTCTCTAATGAAGGCCGCCTTCTCTTGCATTTCGGCTGCCAGCTGAAACGTATAGACGCAGTGACGAGAAGCGTTCCAGTGCCTTGACCCCCTCCCATTCCGCAGCCTACGATATCCGCAGTGAATGTCATACCCGAAGTGCGAGTATCACGCGACATCGAATTCTGATAAGAGTTGTCATGGGTATGAATCCGCAAACTTTCGGAAGGCATGCAGACCGAAAAGGAGTATGAAAGCACAGGAAGTTATCGGAAAGTGCAGAGATTTCTTCGTAATAACCTACTGCCGTCCACCCAGCCGCCTCTTGGTCAAAAGTTATTGTATAGATGCTCAATGATAATGTTTGCAGCTTCGCTCGAAGAAGAGCTGAAGCGGTGTCGGAGGGTAGAAGTCCTCTGTAAATCTCTGTAGGAGTAGCGCGCAAGGATGAACAGTTTACATTTTCATGCTGAGGATGAGTGAATAAAATATTTATAAAATAACAGGCATGCTTTCTTGTTGTTATTTATGAGACAATGAACACAGAGAAAAAAATCACATAGAGCTTGACGTCGTTCATTTGTGCTTGAGCCTCATTCGTGCTTACATATGAAAAAAAACCTGTTAAAAATTACTTAGGCTGTCATTTTGAAACTGTGATCAACGACAGAAAAATCAAGCCGATTTTTCCAGTCATACCTGCCGCAATGAAGTTTTTTTATATTATGAGAAATCACTCATGACTCAATTATGAAAACGAATGCTTCACCTCCTTGCTTTGGATCGATCAAAAATTATTACGATTTATCAAAAGATCATTGACCGATTATCAAAGAATTAATCAACTAACCGGCGACTACATCGAGTCCACATAAACGAAGATGAGACAGTATATCGAGAGTTTAATTCGATCGCAATGTCATTGCAATTTCTCTAACGAAGTCTTCAAAAAAATATAGTAATACTATCGTGATAAATATAAAATACGAATAAAAATCGCTAATTTGTTAAGGCGGAAAAAAAAACTTCACTTCGATTAACTAACGTCGAATTCACGCCATAAAAAGACAGATAAACGCTCATTCATAATAAATATCGAAATATTTATTCGAATAGAGTAAAATAAGTACCAACAAAAATTACTCACTTCAATTATTATCACATAACTTAGTGAGAATTTTATGTCTGAGCAGTTGCGTTGAATTTCATTAATTTGCTGCAGTATATTTTTTTCGTACATCTTATGCTGTGCACATGCATTCGATCATTGCACTCATAATCATGATAAACCATCCCCTCTTATATTGATTATATCCTTCCTTTTGCTGGCTCCCAAGTACTTTAAGGTCATGGGCGAAAATCCTTAGGCACAACGCTTGCCGTATAAGGCTAAACATTGGCGCTTGAGAACGACAGTCATTGTGGACACTTCTTCGTATCAGCCTTTATAATCTTCGAGGTTTCTGTTTTTTGCATAACGTCGTGCTTGCAAAATACTTCTATAGATACGAGAAGGTCATGGAGCGCAGTGAAGGTACGGATCTCCCCTCGCCCTACTTCGTTCTGCAGGAAGAAGATAATGAAGTATTCTCAGCGAGGACGGAATGCTCGGTAGGTGAAAGGTGTCTGTGGGTCCCCACTTATTTCTTTTTTTGCAAAGAAGCGAACGAACGTCTACCAAGAATGTATGAAATTTCTATACGCTCAATGCTGTGCCGTTATAGCTTATTAATACAACCAACATGTTGTAAAGGATTGATGATGTCTGACCTTTGATTGCTCATTAAATACCTCAACGTATTTCTTGAGAATATTAAAACGAAATGCAGGTGTTAAAACGCGTCTCGCCTTAAACCATATCTCGCCAGAACTGAAAATTCACTATGAACAAGCAATCTGCTGATATTTAAACAAAGGAATAGGAAAAAACGCCGAAAATCGAGTCGTCATTCGTTTACCGAGAATTGGGAACGACGAAAATTGCTGAACTATATAAATGAGAATGTGAGATTGTTATTTTAGATATGAGTGATGTTTTCGATGGGAGCCAAAACGGAGCATTTTTGACTTCAGAGATGAGAATGGAGCCGCTGATTGAAAGGTATATAAATACTAGGATAGCTTAGACTAGATTTTTACAGCAAGACGTTTGTTAAAGCCTTTTATAAAACAGGCTGTAGAGCATAGCCGTTGCGCACGGATATATAATGTGCAAAAACTTCATTACAGTATTAGGTCCGAAGCAGTGAACAGACGACGGTTGTCGGTAATGCTGCAATAAATTATTCAATGTGTGAAGCATCAAAAGCTCCGATGTTTTTGTAACGAAAGGCTGGAGATTTTGGGGCGCCATATTTAGTTTTCATCAATCCTAAAAAATCATTTCTTAAAGAATCAATAATTTGTAAAAAAATTCTTTTAAAGTTGTAATTCGAAACAATTTCAAAATGTATGATTATTGAAGGAAATTGTGGAAGATTTTGAATATTCGACCTTCCAGTAGCAAACCTATAATCGGTAGAAGTGAGACTGCTTAATGTGAACTGATAAATAGTTCGAAAAATCACATTTCTGCAGAAAAAGTTGGAAAGTCGAACATTTTGCAGTCATTTTGTAGATAGATATCACCAGGTTAAAAAAAAACAGCAAACTTGAAGGACACCTTTTAGTGTTCATTTCATTCTAAAAACGCCCAAACATATGAAGGGGTACCTCATATAAAAGGTGTGACCTGAAATCCCGATAGAAATGAAATCGGCGTAACGAACATCTTCGAAAAATCTACCACAGCATAACACGGTCAATTTACATTTGCTTTTGTATTTGATTAGCAATAGTGATATGATCGCGATGAGAAGATAATAGAAGAGAAGCCGTGTGCGTTAGTTCTATATGTAATTGATAAGAAGTTTGAAGGTGATATTGAAGGCATTCGGAGAGGTACGTTTTGCTAGAACGAAATGATAAATGACCAAAGAGAAATTGATCAATGACCAGCGTTACGTCTCGTAATAAATTTATGAGAGACACGGAAGCCATGATGAAGGCATATGAAGAAATGCAACGGTGATTTTTTACCTTTGGGAAGAAAAACATATGAAGTGTGCGCAAACGTGTGCCTCACTCAACAACCAAGTGAACAGCATTCAACGCCATACTCCACAATAGCGTCACCCACGCGAAGCTGCAGTATAATAAGCCAGCCTGCAAATTCTAGTGTTCATTCCTCCCTATCACCGTTCCTTAATAAAGAAAGATGATCCAGCAGACAAGGTAATACCTGATCATTTGAAAAGATGGAGGAAAGGTGGACGTGACTGCTTTGCAATCATCCCCTCTTCTTTCTCCACTCCCTAAGTACTCCAAACATAGTATCTTCATCACCGCGGACATTTTGCCCGCCGATAAACGTCCTCTACCTACCTGATCGACAAAGCTAAGGCATGTCTACTACAAATGAATAGGACATGGAACTATCAAATGTGGACAAGTTGCATAACAACACGGAATTGTTCAGCTTACGCTGCTGGAGTCCGAATTCAGTTGCCATGTAGAAAATAATTTTCTTCTGCAGCACTGCAGCTAGAAAATTTTTGCCTCATTTTTTTGTCTTAACAAAATTTTTCAGATCACCTTGCTCGACTAAAAAAAAGAAAAGAAAAAACTTAGATTGGCAATATTAACTTTATAAATATTCAAAATTAACAATCATAGACGACTAAACATTTTGTGGATAAAATTGCCAATTTAAATGTTTACTTCATCATTATAAGATTTCTTCACATTTGAAAATCTAATTGAAAAACAAAGCAAAAAGACCTCCAAAGGCAACATCCCCGAAGGTTATTAGATATCTCTCACTTGATGCACAGACAGTTTCCAAAGATTTTGTCGGTATTTTCTACTCAGATGTGCCCCATAACTTCATTCCATGACTTTCATTTGCAAGCAACAAGCCCTTAAAACACCCAACAGTGATAACTGAAGCGAGGAAATGGAAAGCGGAAGACAGGGGGAGGGGGTAGAGGGGGAGGAGTGGGAGGGTAGAAGTCGTCCATGTATCATTGCTATGTTGTCCGATCGATAATTGTGCAGTAAAATTTGTGGTGCCAGATACTCACACATAATTTTGGCCAAAATTGAGCATAAGAGGAAGTGAGAGATTAATTGACGGCAAATATTTCATTCTGTTAATATTTTCACCAACCACGCCTCATCAGAGAGTCTTAACAACTGCAATGGTGGCAACGGTCGAAACACAGAAATCAATCAAACAACTGTTGAAATCTTCGCCGTTTTTTTTTGGAAGGGGGGGGGGGGAGGGGGGAGGGAAGGCACAGGGAGGAGTTTAGTAGAAGAACAGTTAGAACACGATCCACCGGTCAAATGGTGAAGAGAATTGAATTCAATGTAAAAAAAAAAAAAAAAACTTATAAAAGTGCATGCGTAAACGCGAGCAAAGGTATAGAATATAACGTGGCGTAATAAGGCAACGATGAGACCGCACTTCATCTCAATATTGTTGCGTCCAGCATGGAGTGCAGAACCACCAGTCATATTAGACAACACGCAAAATACATAAAAGGCAATCAACACCTGCAAATGCGTCATAATATTCAAATCTATTGAGAACAAAATCAATATAAAATGTTGGTGGTGGATATGAATAAAATATGATCATCGATATAAAACACCTTTAACACTTCAAATAAAGACAATTTGATGTCTATTTTTAATGGGCTCACTTGGAGTCGTTAAATAACAAGAAACTCTCACGAGAAAGATTCCACCTAGAAAATTGTTAAACAATAGGTGATGCGCTCCTACACGTTCAGTTATTAAAGGTGACTGGACCAACTTAGAACGACTATAAACTGCCCAGATGCCGAACATTTTGTATTTGCAAAGCGCATTGCAACAATGTCATGTCTTTGCTATGTACATATGAGTGTTCCACCATCATTAAGGCTTTATAGAGGTTAACTCTAAAGCGACCTTCAATCAGACCGATTAGCTTCGAAAGGAGGTATTTTCACTAAAACTGCTTAAAATATAAATAAATTCCATAGGCGATAGGATGAGAAAAGTGAATCCAACCACTTGGCATTTTGAACGCAGTTATAAAAAGCACATATTGTGCCAGCTCTTACGACATGCTTCACTAGTTGTTTTTTTCAGCTTTTTTCTTCCATCAACCCACAACTTCCCCTTGCATTTACATAGCTCGTAAGATGGTAAATAACAAACCCTCATACGCAAATTTTGTCATCACTTCTATAGCACATTTTTCTTGAACATGCTCTCTGATACCATACATTCTATCATGTTTTATCATATCAATAAATTTATACGGAGTTTTAACCCTTTTCAGTCCCTGTCAAAGAAAAAAAAGCAGTCTTATTTTTTTCACATAGCGGGGAATTATCACATACTTATTTATATTAAATATTTTGTCTCATGCAATAAAAACTGACCGTTTTTTCTCTTCCTTGCACTGACAATTGGAATCGAGCGCTTGTAGCGACGGTTAAGTATAGAAATTCTAGGACTTTTTCGTGAAACATTTCCAACATATTCAAATCTCGAATCTTGCATTCGATTTCTATCATTCAGAGGCATAACATTCGACAATTTTGGATTCTAACTTATATACCGCAGATTCTAAATTATAGATCTCTTTTTCATTTCCAGAATCCCATTCCTCACTCATATGACGACTCTGACCACTGTTTTGCCTGGAACGGTGGTCGAATAGTCAACGATTAAGTTGAGCTGATGTTACGATAAAAGGTCATCTCGATATCCACCCCCCCCCCCTCCCCCGCATACAAGTTATCGTTTTTTCTTCTTGTCTCCCATCTCGCTTGGGCTGCGATATATTTAATCTACAAACTGACTGATCCATAAGGAAAAAAAGTGCACACTTCATGCCATATAAATACAGCACCAAATCACAAAAAACCGTCCAATTCTTTATGGTCATCCAGTCATCTTTTTGAAGGCACGAGAACAACTAGATGTAGCACAACATTACTTCATTATCTCTCATCATTTTACCAGCGCATTTTAAGGTTGTGCGAGTGATGCATAACTCTATAAACCCACTAGGTACGAACAAAAGGGAACTCAATAAAACCATCGAATTCCATACACCATAGTACTATTCAGAGATGAAAACGCAAAAAGCCTCAGGATACATGTAGATGGACTGCGAACTGCGACAAAAAAGCATTGAATTTCGAGACGCGTAGATACCTAACAGTTTCGGTACTGACACGGAGCAGAGTTACGAATGCCGAAGATAAAAGCGCAAATTTCCTAAGGTAAACGCTACTACAAGGATATCAACTTGCCCACCTACCCGTCTGCCGGTATTGCAAACACAGTTTCCTGCTCCATTCTGCTTTTTTTTCACACCTTCATGCAATCGCGGCTCCTCGTGTATAGTTTCTATAGTTTCGGTAGCATGCATCATGAGCACTGGTGAAGACATCCAGCTTTGTGCATATTGAATGCAATTTTCCAAACGCGGGAAGACATAAACCAACGTACTAATGGCTGTTATTGCCACTTTTCTTTTAATGTTTCGTTTCTACCAACGGTTTTCGAAATCTTTTTCATCTGGCCTTTGTGTCAGCATTAACTGATTAGAAGTCCAAGTCCTCAGTAAAATCAGCTAAGCTGCTTGCTACGCACAATCTGACTTTAAACATTGTCTAGTGCATGAAGCGCAGCAGAACTTTTGACCGCACATTGAGCACGGAGTTGCTTGACATTCAAGCGATCGACTTGCAAACCTATCGCCATCGGGCAAAACAAGTGCTAACTTGTAGAGCTTTTGGGAGATGACAGTCTCTAATTAATACCGATAAACTTCATTACTGAGGGATCTATCAGTCCTTATTTGCTTCCGTATGCGCTAGCATGCGACCTACTTTTAACACTATCCTCGCTCGCAAGTTATTACCTGTAAGTGGATCTGAATAAAAACCCAAGCACTCGCGCTCAGGCCGATGTACATTCGTTCTTTTTCTGGGATTTCAGTTGTGCCCCAATGATGAATGCATGCATCCTACAAGCTTTCAAAAGCCCAATTTCCTCGCACTCAGAAAGCTGCAATCAAAAGTAAAAAGGCGTGCTGATAGGTGAAACATATCCGCAGAAGGAATCTTCACTATGAGTTACCGAATTCGAACAAAAAATAGACTGTAGTGCATTGAACACAGCCTTCTATAACAAATCGGATCAGTGAAACCAATACCCCTGCAGCTTTTGAACAATAAGTAAAATCAGTTTTCAGCATGTATCACTTGGCTCGTAGACCACTTTTGGCTTGAAGAGGGAACAGGGAAAAGCCTTCGTTTGAATGACTCTATTCCTTGCCTTGCGTTTATGTCCGCCGTAAAGAACGAGAAAGTGATTTCGTCAATAAGGTGAAAAGAACTAACCTCTACAACTGGGGTCGAGATTTAAAAGTCGAAGTTGCGGGGTCGATCGAAGTTTCACCATCAAATATTCCAATGAGCCGGCTCGAAGTTGAGGTTCCGTGGTGGACATCGCCTAACTGCGATCGCGATCTCGAAGTTGAGCAGTGGAGCTAGGAGAAATGGGGAAAGGGAATGGCATACAACAAATTAAAACAGTAACAACTTTCATCCGCTTGCGAATCTTCCTACCTTTCAACTCACCGTGTTTTGTTGGTTCCCATGATCTCATCTGGCTGGCAGCGAAGAGGCCCTGCGCTCGCCGAGACGAATACGAATTACCAAGGCAATCGTCGCCTACTTGACGCAACCACATTTCCTTTATGCCTATCGCAGACTGTGCATTCTATGATAAACGCAACATGATGCACTGAAAGTTATGATAGCCTTCATGTATAGCTGAACATTTCTGAACAGGAAGATAGTTCCTTACCTGGAACATTCACTGATTTCAACTGCTTAAAATTACGCCTGTCGATCTGAACAGCAAGACATCCACTACACAAATTCGTTTAGAAATTTGGAACCAAATGATGAAATGAAAGAGCCGAAAGTTAACGTAGGGCGTTCAAAAAGAAAGGCCATAGGCGAATGTAGAAATCATGGTAAAGGCGTTGGAGCGATGTAACGATTGAATTATTTTATTCAATTACAAAATGTTTCTGTAATGCCCCTATTTCAGCATTTCAGCACACCCCTTTCCCCTTTCCTAAGTTTCTGTTCTTTTCTGTCCATTTTATGTTATTTGGTCTTTTCATCCATTCGTTTGCGAATTTCTTCTTATCTTGCAACTATTTTTTCGTGTGTCTGTCTGTTGTTAGCCATTTATCATGATCTCTGATGATTTTAGTTATGGCATTTGGTAAGGAGGCCATTTGTTCAGAGACGAATAGGACATGGAGGTAAGCACAAGTGACCGAAGAAAGCGAAAGAAATCTTTTACGCGAATAAATTCAAGAATGCATCAGTTTGGTGGCTCGAACTCCTCTTCCCTATCTCGTCTCGGTAAGTCTTTCCTTCTATGTCCCTAGATGGGATAGGTAGAAATATCCAATAACATCAGAAGTGCCTCCGATCGGTGGGTGTTAGCTTGGTAATATGTGACGAGGACCGCTCATTTCAGAAAGACTGGGTAAGTGCAGGTTTTATGTCTGATGACTGATGTATATCGATCAAATTTAGAAATGTACTTAAATAGACAAGCTTCTCTTCAAAAAATCTTTTTGCGGATAGCATTCTCAATGAGCAAATATCCTCAAAAAAGCCTCGCTAATCTCGATGGCATTGTTTTAAAGCACAACTTGGTAAGTGGTTCTGATGAATGCATAACCCCAAGACTAGACTAGTGAAGCAGTTCTGTGTGAAACATGGGCAAGATCCGTTCAGCGATCTTCTTTTTTCATTTTCATTTGGTGTTGACTAACTGCAGCTTTTTTTCTTTTTTTTTTCCATGGCAAGAATCCATTTTTGTCACTTTTCAATTACTACTTCGGGAATTCAGGTCGTGCTCGTTCCGACTGTTCCGGGAGGAAGAGATAATACGATGACTTTCACGTTCTGTGCTCATAAACCTGGGGAAACACCTGAACTCGTCTTAGCATCTCATAATAGTGCGCCCTGATTGCAACGCCTTTGAATCAATTGTGTAGTCAAAAAAGAATAGAAACACTATAGAATAAGCAACTATCGTCACAAAAATGACGACCAGCCTCGGATCATTGCAAACATTCCCCCCTCCCTTCAGTAAATTCACAGCAGAAAAAGAATTTCGCATTCTCCTACAGAATCGAAGTAGCAGTGAAAGAACATCCCCTAAGAAGGAAGGTTTCATATTCTGTAATGTGGGTCCTCTGAAACAAAACAGGAACCGGTTATCGGCAAGCGGAGGGAAAAAGATGTAAGCAATATTACCAAACAACTCGTGAGGGTTACAAAATATATCCAATATAAACAAATTTTTCTCAAAAACGTGAATGAGGGAGCGTGGTGCAAATAAACAGCTACACCCAGAGCAATTTATGGCTCATGCATGCAGGAAATCAGTCTCATCGTCGGATTACGCATCTGAGAATGTGTAAACCAAGTCATAAAATGAACCGAAACTAGTTACTTAACGAAGTTGCCCTGTCCCTCTGTTCCAATGATTTTCAGCATTCGGAAGAAATAACTGAGGTCGGGAAGCTAGCTCCACTCTTCATCATCTGCCTATTAAAAAATGATGGGGAAATCAACTTACTGAATATCATGTTGATAAAAGACTAAATTGGGAAACAAAACTAAATCCTGCCCTCAAACTGATGACACAGACACCGAGTAGGCTTCGCTTCCATTGCCGCTCAAGCAAATCCAATCTCATCTAGATTCTTTTCCCTACGACCATAACTGCATCGAAACTGTGGTGTACGTTCTTAGGATGAAAAACAATGCATTCCTTCAAAACGCTCCCCCATTCATCGCAAGCAGTTGAAAACTCAAAAGAGATAAGGGCAAAATTAGGAACATAGCAAAAGAAGTCAAGAATTAGAAACATAAGATTAAGTAAAGTTTAGAAGAAACAACAAAATAAAGTCAAAAAAGCAATTAGAAATTAAAAAACAAAAGAATAGTGTTAAAAACATAAGAAACGCACGATGTGACGGCGAAACCAGCCAGGTTCTGGCACGCTAAGCGAAGGCCAGATCGAAGTCGGCAGCAACTTCGTCGAGACGAGCGGGGTTGGCTGTCTTGAAGCGCTTTATGAACGCTAAGCATACCCCCACTCGCCTCTCATCCTCGGTTGCATAAGCCCGCTTGCGCGCCCTTCGCAGCTCTTCTGCAACCGGCTGCCCCGCATCCTCCTCAGCTCCCTCGTCTGCAAGCAACATCATTCGTTCTGAATTCAGAGGAGTACGTGCTAGGTTTTTTCGACTATTAGTGGACCTTCGTTTTGATCACTTGTCTCACGCTTGATAAAATAAAAAAAAGAAAAAATAAGTGGAGCTGCGGGTCTACGTAATGTGCTGGAAACTTTGGCATCAGTGAGAACAATGGGACTACCTGGAAGCCTGATGTGGGAGGCATCGCGCCAAAGAGCCTGCAGCCTTTCCATTTCCAGGCGCCTTTCCTTCATGACCTTTTTCGATGCGCCTGGGCACCGTTCCTTGCGGTGGCTGTCCAGCCAAATCTGTAACAACAGCTGCGGTCGCCATGCTCTAAGAGCTGTCAAGTTTCTTACGATATTTCTAGAACTGTTGCGCGGTTCGCGAGCTTACGAAGCACCGGCTTAGCGAAATCTACCAAGTGCATAGAAGCGACGTACGTACATAGGAGGCAGATTTGCTCGACAAGACAGTGATGCTATCATGTTACAACCGCGTTACAGTATCTTCTAGAAATCCTAATGATAATGTATCAGATAATACATTGGAACTTTTTTTTTAGCCTCCAACTATTTTTTTAACAAACTATTTCTTAAACCTCCAATAACCTAATTCTCGTAAACTATAGCTGTTCTCAAATGCGAAAAAAATAATGATGTAGCTTGCTGAAAGGTTAGTGAACGCGTAATGACCTTTCTCAAAACAAATAAAGAGTCGCCTCACCTTTTTTTGAGATCCGTCGACCTCTGGAGGCGTCACCAAGAAGTGTCCGCAACCTGTGCAGAATCCTGTAAAATGCTCGATTCACCGTGGGTGGCAAATTTCCAAGGGAATAAGACACTCCAATCAGTGATTTCCGGCCAAGAATTTTGCGACGGATTCTTATTCATGACTTATTTCAACCATCATGGAGCCGTCCATGCCCTAACGTTCGATATTTCAGCAGAATTAAACCTCCCTCTACACGCCCATTTCTGAAGCCATTGACAGGCAACGATGTGTTAATGATATACGAAATCCTCCAAATGCTCACAGCCTGCATAGAGTCAGCAACGAAGGACAGCATTTAGTACGTTGTATCTCACTAGGAAATCGTTTTCATCGCGACATAACGAACAAAGTGACTTTCGAAACAGTGGTTTAACGCACTTGAATGACCTCACGTACCTTGCTGCACATGTATCCTGGTGTGGGATGCGTGCAACTTCCATCCCTTCAGCGTGCGGAACATCTTCTTGGGCGTTGGACAGCCCGGCAGTCGGCAAACTGAATATGAGGAAGAGCTAAGTGAACTAGGTTGTATATTTGAGCAGAAGCCAGAATTTGCTGTAGCCACTCAAAGAAAATAGTTGGAGCAACAAAACTAAAAACAGTCACTAACCCATAAATCTTAGCAGACAAATATCTTTGCTACATGAGTCGTGCGATGCTAAATTTTAAGCGTGGATGTGACGCTTGAATAGAATGAAGACGAGAAGTGAAAGAGAACAGCTAAACGTAGTGACACTAGGGAGGATTATACACAGAAAATTGAGGGTAATATCGTTGTTCGACTCGCAACGAAATTTAGTTTGATACAGATAACAGCAGACCGTTACAAAGAGTTATGCATGGAGGTTTCTGCTAAATGAAGTATGCATAAGGCACAATGAAAACATGAAAAGCTAGGGGTAATATCTATCATCACTCAATATTTTCTTAGGATCTCGATAGCGCACTTAGGAGCGTTTCATAAAATTTTGGTCACACGCTGGAAAATTGTTGCCAAATGAGGCTAAGAAACACTGTTGAAAAGTACAAGCATTACCGATGTTGTTGCCACGAAACTCGTACGGTGGTTCCTGTGGCGCGGCAACTTCCAACTGCAGGATCATCGGTGGCGCCGCTTGATACTCACGCGCGGCCTCCGAATCCGCCTCATGTGCCGCACTTTCACCCTCCTCTCCACCCGTGGCGGCTTGTTGCTCCACCGCGGTGGGCTCGGCGTCTTCGGCCACCTCGTCCCTGAGATTTTCAGGGACTCCTTCTTCACCTGCCTAAAAGGGCTTCTTGCTGTCTACATCTGATTATTAGAAAACGACCGGCAAATTGATAAACGTCGTGCGTGGTAGAGCACCTGGCACTAGAGGAAACGCGCTCATCCCATTCATTTCACATCACGAACTAGCTTCACAAATCATGAAGAAATATTAGCAAATGCATAACAATGCATTCATACATGAACTGATCGGGCAGCTGGCTCAAACCCTTTAAAAAAGACCTGCTTATCTGCAACCTAACCGATATAAAATTGAAACCTGAACGGTGCAAACTCATCGCAAATCGCCTGCTAGATATAAAAAACTAAATTCTCTAATTTGACAAATCAGTGTAGTTACACTCAGGGGCTCTCGTGCATTGTAGAAGCTATTCTCTAGCTTTAGTAATTTTCAAGGTGAAACTGCATGGGAAATATAAAGAAAAAGGCGTAAAATTTGCGAAAGTGCATAGTAATGGATGGAAAAGCCTGCATGACATGCGTATTTGCGATGCATCTCACAATTACAGCCATTTTCATAAGTGAAACTGAGCATTCCTATATGATATCACATTAAGATAACGCTTCACCCGCAAAATTTCAGTAGTTTACGTGAAGGACGCGTAATAAACAGACAAATATGCCTACGCAGACCCCACGCTGCCATAGTGAGTTTGCAATTGCTTACTTACAAAAAGGCTCAGGAATGTGACTCATGGAATAGAATTATTAACATCACTGCTCGTCATAAAATAAATTCGACTGGAACAGAGGTTCACTTCAGCTCTCCGTGCTACGAGGATACCTAATATAGCAACGGAAGATTATCTCCAAATGTACTGTTGGGATGGCCCAGGTGATGGAATTATTCTATTTGCAAGCGCTCAGAATAAGTAGCTCAAGGTAGCTGTTTCCCTAAGTCATCGTATGAGGAAGGCCGCAGATTTCCTATTCACTTGCCTCGGTCATTCAAAAGCTGCTTTATCAAAGCAGTAGAGGTATCATTTCAATACCAACATACCTCGGCTCTTGGGCGATCTCGGATCTCCCACACCACTACTCCGCTCGGTCCCGCTTCGTCCGGCGAAGCCGCTTCTATGAACGGCTGAGGCTGCGCCTGCAGCGTGGCCAGGGCACTGATCTTCTCTGCCCACTGAAATCAGAGGCCATGACTCAAAATGAAGACTCTTCTAAAGCAGAAACAGCGGCAAATAAAAATATTGTTACAACGTTTCGCTATCACACGGTATCATCAACGAAAAACAGTTGATGAATAAGGAAAGATGGGCGTAAAGTGGATATGACAGCAATAAAGTGGAAATGCAATGTAAAGTGAATAGAAAATTTTGAAATGCTTGCAAAGACGGAAGGAGGAGATGGTGGCAATAAAGGTAAACAGGGTTGGGTAAATAAGCGAGGAATAACTAGGTGGCACGGTGAGATAAAGCAAAACGAACGGAATATTTCTTAAGTTGTCTGGTGCGAACCTTCTTTCTCCATTTATGGCATAATGCAAGTAAAAAACAAATATGTGTACCGCCCAGGCGTCCTACGTGCGACGTATGAGAAAAAAAGGTGATATGCACCCAGTCGAAACAATAATTTCAAATTTGGCCACTAAAAAACTGTATTCTAGTAGTGTTCGCAAGTGATAGCCAGTCGTCACGCTCCCTCCGTGTAAAATTGCTACTTTCCTTGAACCAGAAAGAAGTAGAGAAAAGGGCGTTAGTGAATAAGATGTTAATCTTACCGGAGTAGCTGGCTCCAGCAGAACGAACCACTGGCCGCTGGTCCTGACGACCTCGTAGACCGACCCGTTTTGGCCGAAGAGGTTACTGGTAGCGGCTGCTTCACCGAGGTGTCGCACGTATACCTGGACATTCTTCATACGGCACACCGCCTCTACCAGTAAGTCGGTCAAGTTTCCTTCGAGCAATTGCTGCTCTGAAAGTCATTTTATAGTAACTATTTTTTTTCCATCACATTTACCACAGTAGCTGTTCTAGCAAACTTTTCTACATGCAATATATGTTCGCAAAAAACGCACTGGTATGTCATCGAATTATTCGCCTCAGCAGAATGTTTTTCCCTAGAGGTAAAAGAAACGATCAAACTGTACGACGAACCGTGCCAGTTCAGTCCTCTCGATTCGATGTCGAACCGGACGAGGTCGGTCCAGTTCGCGACGAGGAACTCGCTCAGGTCCTCGACAATCTCCTGCACGCTCGCGTGCAGGACAAGAGCGATAGCGGCCATCAATGTTTCAGCGCCGCGGGCTGCAACTACACCTACCAAATGGAGGTAGGTAACAAGCAGCTCGGGCAGCAATGCCTGATTCGCTGGCATTTTCAAAGGCGCTTGAGTACTCTGAAATTAAGCGAAAATTCTGAAGTTATTCCAGAGAACAGAGAAAGAGGAAAATCCGACGCCCATCGTTGATCGCTTGTATAAACACATCAGCCATCCAGGCACTTTGAATCAGCGAACGAGGCAATTTGCAGGGATAAAAGTTCGAAGATACAACCTACATGGCAGGGATTTGCTGTTCTGATCAGTCACATCCTTCATGAACTTAAGAACTCTGAAGGTGGCAACAAATTCGTATCAACAAATTTTTGAAACACTAAAGAAGGAAAAAGAACCGAATTTGCAGCACTCATAGTTTTGCTGGCTAATGTGTTAATGGAAATTCTGCCATTATACAATATTTTATGCGAATCAGTTTTCTATTTGCAAAGGACATAATGCCGAGATCGCGTTCTTATGTATACGCTTGAGCGTTTGTATATCCCTTCGATTTATCGCCTAGCTGCCGAAGTATTATGAGATTTCGTGGCTATAATTAACAGCATGGCTGATCCTCCTACACCATTTACACAGCCAATCTGCTTCCAAACATGTTTCCGACATTCGCATTAGTCTCGAAAACTTTCCGATTAATACGCCACCTGACCGATTGCAAAATATCTGCCAAATATGTTGTACATTTAAGTGCATACCACTGACCTTTTTCAGAAGTTTATGGATAAGATCAAAGGTCCGCATGGGAGAGCAATCTCTGATACAGATCATGCGAAGGAAATTTCATGAAACTTCGCTACATGGTAAACTGTTACTAAGACAGACCGTGACTGTTGCACATTTCGCAAGCAAAAAAAACTTCTAAAAAGGCTTACGAGCACGCTTAACAATAAACAAATAAATTCGAATACAGCCGCCAGAAAAGATGGGAAACAAACATATTATTATATAGTAAGAAGGATGTCTTGTGCCAAACACTACTGATTTCTGGGAATTATGAATATTCAAATCATACAAACATGAAGCGTATGCTTTTAGCCGAAGATGTTCAACAGTTACGACGTTTTCAGAACAATAACACAACGATTAGTTGAATCGTTTCGAAAACTAAGGGAGGATGGGAAAAAAATATTTCACCCCCTCCCATCCCTCCTCAACCGTTGGTATGGAGGGAAGTCATACTTACTGCCTAGTGATCCATGCAGGATTTGCCTAGCACTGTTTAACGAATGAGGCAATAATTCTGTAAAGCGTCAAAATTGCACAGCCTAACGAAAAGCACTCTGTATTGTATTGTGCAGAATAGTAATGAGGGAGCAGCAATGTTTAAACTCACAAATGCATTCGTAGAGAGTCTATACTGAAAGCTCAAAGTCATCTCCATAGCAGTTTTATACATTGGACATCATATCTGACGATTTTACAGCTATAACAACTGCAGCTTATGGGTCCCCACTGTTCTTAACAAATGCGTTGTCCTGAAACTCTTCATTTCATGATATGAACTCTCCAAAACAGCGTGATTCGTCGATGGTCTCGTACTTCTTCGATGTGAAGCAAAGTTATGTTAAATGCATCGAAAGAAAAAAGACCCGATACAAAAAGCAAAAAGCATTGAAATCATGTCACCAAAGTTGGAATAATATTAGCGCATTCGTGGCAGAGAATTGCATTATTGATTTCAATGAACGCGGTGTGGCTTTGACCTATATCACCCAGCAGTTTGGTAATCATTATACTGTATCCCGCTCAGCATTCGCACTACTTTGCCGAGGAATGTGTAAACAAAGTTCTCAAGTGCCGACCAACTTTGATCTCCTCATTGTGCCTGTGCAGTTGTCTCTTTCCGACGAACAATGGAATATTTAATACATATGTGCTTTAACAATTGCAAAAACGCCCACCTCAAAATCTATCCTAATAAAACCTTGTTCTGCAGAGACAATCGCGAGTTTAACGCGCATTCTCTTGCCTTAGATAGGGCACGAATCATGGAAATGATAAAATTTATTGTCAATGAAAGCTATTTCACTTTTGTTGGTCTTATTTTCAGGGAAACTGAAGGAGTGCTCATGGGAGGAAATGGAAGTCTTCATATAACTGATCTCACCCTGTCCGTTATGGAACACAAATATGCCACGATTTCACGTTTTAGTGCCATTTGTTGCGGATACGTTGATGATCTACTAACATTCATAGTACGATATTCAATACTGATCACTTTCAGAGTATTCCTAGATTAATTTATGCGGTCACAATTTATGCGGTCCTAGATTAATATACTCTACAGATTGAGGTCACATACGCAGGCACCACCTTATAGATTTAAACTTACACATTACTTGTAACGGTGTTTTCTAAAGCATCTATGATAAGACGGATCGATTTAATTTTTCAGTAAATAAATATACTCATTTGGACAGTAACACTCCTACACAAAAAAACCTGGTAATCTACGAAATTCATAGGTTTAGTAAAGTGTGCTCTCCTAGGGCAGATTTTATTCCTAAATTTAAAGGACTGCTTAAGAATTATAAGGACAATGCTCATAATGTTACCCTAATGGGAGTATATTTACATAAAGCATTAATTGGGGAACTTGATGTAGTTTATAAGTTCGTTTACTCCAATGGACAGGGATCCAAAGTTTGATCTAAGAAGTTTTTTATCGACTTTAGTTTCTTATGCTTACCACCTATGCAGGCAGAGGAGGTGATTTATATGGGTGTTGTCACTTCATAATATGATCGCTTTGACCACACGCGTGAAGATTTATTGATTAGCGCTCCCCAGCACCGCATTACAGCGATGGAACATTGCCTTTTACGCACACCGTACATACGACTGGCGTTTATTTTCATAATTCTACATCTTTATATTGTCATATGATGTCTGTGTATCAGTTTTAGCAACCTATTCTGCCATTTTTATATTCGTATTTCTTCGTTAGAATCTTTTAGTAGCCTCAAATGTTATTCATTTTTTCGATGGGTTTATTATTAAACAGAGATCATATAAGCGTTGCTCTACCGGGCTAATACTCCGAGGTCGATGTCGTCAACATTGACACTTCGGTTTATCGATCAGCAATCATCAATACCTACGGTGTCGATGATGCATCATTTGCTTTATAATTTAACCTGTATGAACTTTAGCTTAGCATTTTGTATACATCTAGCTTTCTACTCTAGTGTAAATATGCTTTAGTTCTTATAGTCGCTTTTTATATTAAACTATTCTAAGGTTTTGATTTTCTGTTGGGATTGCCTCCTCTCCTTTTTCTATATGGCTCTCCACTTTTGCATTTTAAATATAGCCTTCAACACAATTTTCCATGATGTCATTAACATATTTCCTCAAACCCTTTTGACCTTTTTTGCTTCAACTTACCGAGGAATTTGCACAACCATTACCTACATATTTCTGTTACACAAAATCTTTAACCTCTTTTATTTCATTTTTAATCCGTTTGGTTAAGGTTACTTTAACTCCTCCCCATGATTTTCACTATCTAGCACTCGATTTCATATTACCTCTTATGCGGTTATCGTTAAGCATACTATTATTTGTCTCTCAATTGATTATAATGCACTTTCATATAATACTCTAAACTTTATGGTAGTTGCATCTTAGCAACTAGGTACTCCATACGCTCAATGATGTGTTTCCAGTGGAGGTTTTAATAATCGTTAGTGTCGTAGGTCTTCACCACACGTTAGCGCTTAATGTCGTATTATTATCTTTGTCTTTCTCATGTAACTTTTTTGCCCTGGCTTTTTGGCGACAAGCTCTACTTGTAGAACTAACAAATGGAGCACGGTGGTAAGAGGATCTTAAGCTCAGTCACTGAAACTGCCGTTTTGGAAAAAAGGAAGGAAGCGGATTACGGCGATGAGGTAGGTGCCATTATGTGCAATTTTTGTGTTTGCTATGCATTTTTCTAATTTATATGCTTTGTAAGCTTTATATATATATATATATATATATATATATATATATATATATATATATATATATATATATATATATATATATATATATATATATATAACGATCGTGTTGTTTTATTTGAAGTGAAGTATATTACTGTAATGTTGTTATTTCAGGATTTCAGCGTACCCCTTCACTCCCCTCCCTACGTTTCTGTTCTTTTATGTTCATTTTGTTTTATTTCTTTTTTTTCATTCGCTTGCGACTTCTTTCTGTCTTTCAACTCTTGTTTTTGAGGGTGCTGTTTGCCACTTCCCATGATTTCTAATAAATTTAGTTATAGCATTTGGGACAGAGGCCATTTGTTCAGAGACGAATACGACAAGAAGGTATGCTCAAGTGACCGATGAAAGCCAAGCGACCTTTAAGCGAATAAATTTATAGAACGCATCAATTTGCTGGGTCGAACTCCTCTTCCCTGTCCCGTCTCGGTAAGTCTTTCCTTCTATGTCCCTACATGGGATAGGTAGAAATATCCAATAAGATCAGAAGTGCCTCCGATCGGTGGGTGTTAGCTTGGTAATATGTGACGAGGACCGCTCATTTCAGAAAGACTGGGTAAGTGCAGGTTTTATGTCTGATGACTGATGTATATCGATCAAATTTAGACATGTACTTGAATAGACAAGCTTCGCTTCAAAAAATCCTTTTGCGGATAGCATTCTCAATGAGCAAATATCCTCAAAAAGGCTCGCCAATCTCGATGGCGTTGTTTTAAAGCAAACAACTTGGTAAGTGGTTCTGATGAATGCATAACCCCAAGACTAGACTAGTGAAGCAGTTCTGTGTGAAACATGGGCAAGATCCGTTCAGCGACCTTCTTTTTTCTGAAGTAGACAACTTGATAAGTGGTTATGATGAACGCATAACACAAAAGCTGCATCAGTGGAACAGTTGTGTGTGAAGCTTGGGGAGTATCCATTCAGCGTGGCCATACCTTCATCCTTGCTGAGAATATGCACACTCTTTACACCCTCCAAATGTTGTCGGGCGACGTTAGCGGACCTGGTCACACCCTTTCCAGCCAACCCTCAGCACTTCAAATATGTGCGAAAATTTGGCCATTTGGAAGCAAAGCTTCACTGACGTCTCACTCTTTCGAGGATTTGATTCGCCCTTACGTATGAACTCGTCTTGCCGTCTTCAAGTGCTCAAGTATGCGAAAAGCGAAACATTAAATTTCGAGCCTTTTTGAAATGCAAATTCTGCGGATGCGCTGATATTAGTGTAGCAACGGTATATCTGGATGAAAAGGTGAACGTTTCTTGTCCTACATGAGTGACTGAAAGGTCAAAGAGGAGTTGTCAGAGGAAGAGAGGGGGGGGGGGGGGGGGGGGAGGAAGGCAGCAAGAGCAGCAGAGGGTTCTACCCACGAGTTACTATCCGACGAACTTCTTTTTGCATTCGACATCCTGGAACCGGTTATGCCTTGCACGCACACAGTTGTTCACTCAACGGAATGTGCGTACCGCGTTGTTATGCACTTGTCAATCGTTGTTACCTCATCAATGGTGCTATGATGTTTGTTTTTTATCGGTCGCTGGATTGATGCGATTTCGCGGTATTTGATGACCACTTTCAGTTATAGTGGAGGGAAATGTTTCGATGAGATCTGTTGTAAACGATAATATTCGTCTTTTTGCCGTCAACCGGCTTATATCCCTCTCGAGCAACTCTGAGGGGAAATGAGACAAGTCATTTGCGACTGCAAATTTTTTTCCTGTCGCCTTCCCCCACCATTTTTCTCTGCGAGCGTAGTGTCGGGGAGGGAGCGCAAACTTTTTGTTAATATTCCTAGCAATTTTTTTCCGTATCTGTGATATATAAAATTAATGAAAAATGAAAGAGCTACTCTTGATAGTGCGGAACATGACGATTGAACATTATCGAAATATACAGATCACATCGAGTGTTGATAAATTTATAGTGTTGACTTATGCTTTTTGTCGTCTCACTTTTTTCATCTTGTTCGTTCGGTTCTTTTGCAAAATAAACCTGAAAATGAATGCTTTCTCCTTTCATTCATCGTTTAATCCTAAGGTTGGTGAAAAATCTCAGGTTTCTCTGACATTGTTTCACCATATTTCCAGCTTACCGCCGTCGATTGAGAAATTTTAGATCAAGGAAGACGGTATTAACGAGAAATGTGAAATGCAAGCGCAGCCTCTAAGTCAAATCCATGAAACTCGCAAGCTTTGAGGTAAGCTGACGATTAGGCAACGTACAAAAATTACACCTGCGAATATAAATTTTCGTGCAAGATGCATAAGAAGAATCAATTATTCCTCACTCAGTGCTTTCAAAACTAAAAAAAAATGCAAATAGTGATTCCCGAACTGAACACCACTTCCTCTCACGAAGCGTTATTGGTTAGATAGTTCGGCTTGGATGGTTGTGCGCCCTTTTGAGTCTCTGTCCAATGGATGCCAATATTTTGATATTATTCGCCTATATTTCGATTTTCCAAGTATTGTGTCACGATACAAACCGCAACTACAATGCGGTTGCCAAAATGGATACGGATGGGACGAGAAGCTTCTTCGTCACGACTGTGCCAACTTTGACCTCTTTTAGCGAAAACTATCATGCAAGCAATTTGACATTATTAGACTACAAGCTTGAGGAAGCAGTCGCTGCCGTTGAAGGTTTGTTTACACTCATTTCTGGTGTGAGTGAGTCGTTTCTTGCCGAAGTTTCCTTATTACAGTTCTCCAGAAATGGTACTGAAATAGATGAAATATAGCGAGAACATAAGTGTCCCGATTGCAGCACACCCATCTCTCCCAGTAAGCAGCACGTGATTTCGTGATGTTCTCGTAGGTGCTCAGTTGAGGGTTCAGCATAGTTCTCAGAGTTCATCTCGATATCCACCGCCGCTCTTCCTCCCGCTTCCTTGTTTGAATCTCCTACGCCTTAAAAAGTTCTTTAGAATGCAACTCGATGAGTCCCAAAAAACTGCATTTCTATGAGACACGCTTAGAGCGTGAACGTTGCTATGAAGGGTTAAACAGATTCTCCTTGCAACCATGAACAGAAGGAAAATGTGTGAGGCAGTGTGTTCGAAGGAAAGGCTGAATGGGAAGGTCAGGCAAAAGAGTTGCTAAACAGATAGCCACTTCACAGAGTCGGATGTAGAGACAACAAGAAGGAGCAAAACTGTTAACGCAGAAGCGACCTTGTGAACAAGCACTGTTAATTATGTGCTATTTTTTGAAACACTTTAATCGTTCGGAAATCGTCGTGCGGATAATTTGAAAGAACGGCCATGTAAATTCATGCCGCTCCATCGTCTGGACAACCTCAACTATCAGCGAACATTTCCAATTGCAAAGAAATTACTATTTAGAGTGAAGACCACAGTAGAACAGCATTGGACATTTGTTGTAAAAATTTATACAAACATGCCGTAAGTTTTTGTTGTAAAAAGAGAACAGCTAAAGGAACACGATGAAACATTATGGCTATGAATTTTTGTTTCATCACCAAATGAAATCCTCTCCATCAATGAGCAGCTTCGAAAAATCCGATAGCAACCACACTGAATTGAACTCTCCAGTCCTTTGACCAATGATGCGCGTAGAACTGCAGCCTGCAGTTACAGCATTCCAATGCACTGCTATGCCAAAACCTCAACCGCTTAAAAGTATTTAACCCACTGCACTTTGATGCTGATGCATTGTAGCGTGAAACAGGTGAAAATGGTGTCTGAATAAAGCCTAGCGTTTTGGTGCCCTCCGCTATGTCCCAAAAAGCGCCAAACCCCTCTCTTCGTTGGGGACCTTGAAGACGTAGACGCTCCGATCCTTCTCAAGAGCCCCGCCAAACTTAAACCATCCCTCGCCTCTGCGGATAGGAGGTGCCGATCTATGTATGCTATCATATCTGAGAAGGGAAGTTCATCGGAAAGGTTGTCGCACAAGTTTTTTATGCAAAACTGCGGTTTCCTGTCGAATAAAGTGTGCCGCTTTTTCACTTCTTCGACTAAACAATGCTACATAGATAATACGTCTTTATCGAGCGGATTTCATCATGAGACTTTTGCGTATGGGATCCTTCATAGGCAGCGATGTTGTGAGGAGAAACGGGCGACCAACAGGGCAACCAGAAATAGATCGTCCTAGTGTTGATAAAATGACTTCGCCTACAAGAATTTATGGCAACTGCACTCATAAAGGAGCTCAAGTGCGATTAGACGTGTGCATTGCAGGCTCTTCAGCACCCTCTTCAGAGACGAGCACCCTCTTCAGCATGTCGAGCACAGCATCTCAATTTCCGCTCACTATCTTAATGCAACAGGAAACAGGGGATAGAGACTAGCTGAAAAGATACCGAACCGAGCTGTTTTCGCTGCTCCTCGGCACAGAATTTCTCAGCAAGTCTTTCAACAATTACTCTGTTGAAAGGCTTGCTGAGCAATTCCTCGCTCGTTTTTCCGTTTTTCGTGACAGCAACTGTGTTTGCACGGAAAACCAGCATAGCGGATGTCACGCAGTAAACAAAGGACAAGGCACTAGTGAGAATGCGCGCCAATCCGCTACCCGTCAAGAGCTCTAACTAGGGAAGCGGATAAGTCCACCACTTCTGTCTTGACTGGAACCTTGACCAATTAAAAGTGCAATAAAAGTGCGTTTTCATCTTCTGTTGAAGGTTACTGTTCATACGATGTGAAACTTTCATTTATGCGCAGACAAAGGCGCGATTGCCGTAAAGTCGAGACGACTGAAGTTCGAACACTGATCGTGTGATTCGTTTGTTTCTCGCATGTTCAAAAGCCTTACATTGCAACCTTAAACACTAACAGTTTCCAGTGACGTTCCAGGCATGCACTGCAATTTCAACAAAATCAGCCGATAAATAAGTAGCGGCTGAAGAGCGTGAAAAAACCAGTTGCGCCGAACTGTTTTTCACCCAGTGTCTATGGTGAAAAAAATGCTCCTTCGATGTTTCGCTTCGCTTCTTTGAGGCCGCTGGCAAATTGTCTTCTGATCGTGTCCATGTTGCGGTAGTTTGTTTCGACAGCATCATAATAATGCGAAGCTGATGTTCAAATTTGCGAAGAAAGCGAGTATCCGTGTTTGAGTTCAATTCGCCGCCACTTCATAACAACACCGATCCGGACAGTAGTGTCACTCAGTTGAAGTTTGACCTCGTTTATTTCATTGGACAGCAGTCTTCATCAAAAAACGAAAAGTTGTGCCATAAAATCTCAGTTGCGCTCAAATAGGGAATAATTTGGTTATGCACTTCCACAGTAAAGGAAACAGCAATTTCTTTATCGTTTTTCTCAAAGGCACAAACGTTGTTTGCAATGAAATTTCACGGAGCCCACGATCAGCTACTTCGCCTTCTGAGAATTCTTATAAGTGCGACCATCATTCTTACAATTTATGTTTGAGTGCTCGGCACTTGTGTTTGCTACTGCGATAATTTTCTGAGTGTTATATCATCGACAGGAATGCTGCCATCTACTGAGTAGTCCTAACAATCACTACCTATCACATTGTACACGCGTTGAATTGCTTTTAGTCGGTGGAGGGCGTTCCACTTCAGAGAAAATTTGCAGCCGTGCTACACCTTCTTCCATTCTAGGGCAACTCCTTTAAAATCTAACTTAAGATGAACTTATGAATGAACATTCTTTTTGGAAATTTATACTAAACAGCATAGTGGATATCTGACATCAGCTGAAAGGGGACCTCTGCATATATTAAAATTTAAACGACTTTCTAGCGCATTTTATTTGAACAGTTTGGGGTGTCAAAGATGCCGCATAAAACTGCGATCCGTAAGTTTAGATCATATGAGTGGAACAATCTCGTCTGCTAGATGAATTTCTGCAGTCGAAATCGGGAGTGTTCCAACTTTATTTGCTATGATTGTATCGCTATCACTCTCCCTCTGCAGCGTCGTTCAAACCACCGAGCTCTAGCTTTCACTCAGTATTGGCAACTCGTTATACTTGTCAGTGTACCACCTTTCGCCAGGCGTTCTGTTCTACACTGTGATCGAGATAGAATATTACTTCCACGTTGTGTACTTCCAGATAATCAATTGACTAAAAACTCAGCTCCGTTTCTTCTGTTTTTGAATCGGTTGTTAATGTTCTTTGCTTCAGCGAAAAATTCTCCTTGCTCGCGTATCAGTAGTTCCATAGCAACAACTCAAACGAAATTCAAATGAAATTTGTGATCGGCGTCGTAGCCGGGAGAATTTCAAGCGTAGATGGGACGGGGCATAGATACTTCGGAGCGTTGAGGCGCTGAGAAGTAGAGTGGTGGAAGCATAAAAAGTTGTGGCGATGATTTCTTCCTCTGTCCTCGATTAAACAGCACCATAGCTCTTATACTGTCGTTTAGATCCTCCGTCGTTCCCATCAACATCCGTTAGTTAACTTCATGGAGTTGTTTTGGTTAATTGTTGTCGGAGTATGTTTTGGGAGCGTTCAAAGCATTAATCATATGGTTTTAATTTTGCGGCTATCATGAAATTTGTCGATTCAGAAAGGTTGCTTCAACAGTGGAACTACGAACCTTTCTCGATTGGTTCTTAAACTCATTTCTGCTCTACTATTTCGCGACCGCTCAAAAATTTCCTCTTTCTGAGGCCTACTGGTTCAAATCTTGCAGAGAAGAAATCGTTGCATAAGAGCAACTCTGAGGCAGAGGGTAGATTTTAATTAATAGCCTAGCTAGCGTTAACCCATATGAGTGATTTTTACCTCAGGTAAGAAGTAAGTAAAGGATTTCGGGTGCTCTAAACGGCACTTCCTATTCTTTATTAATTAGTACGGTTTGAAAGGAAGCCTTCATACCTCATAATCAGTCGAAGGGAGTAATTCCGCAATAGTGTGCTGGAGTCTTGACTTACTACATCGACCTTTAGAAGAAAAATAAATCTTTCTGTTTCGTGAAATGAGGAAACGCGGGATCTGGTCCTGATTTTGTAATAGGATCTTCAGCGTTAAATATTATCGTAAACCCAGGACGCGAACCTTTATATCTGTCCATTCGTTGTTCAGATTTGTTAATTGTCAGTGGCGTTTTGCGCACTATCTGAAATAATCCTAACCACTATCAAAAGCCTTCTGTTGTGTCTCCTATCCGCCCGTAAAAATTTGTAATACTGCATTTTGCTCCTAAAAAGTGGGCGTTCTTCAAATTCAAATTCTTCATGTTGCAGAAATCAACATACCAGACCTCCGAGTATCACTGAAACAGGTAGGAAGTGAATCAGAAGAGAAACAATCGAAATAAGCAAACATCACGACCATTGAAATGATGTACATCGATTACAAAAGATGAAAGAACGAAAGGGAAATGCTAAGATTTTGATGTGCAAAGCAGTTGCGATTCGTTTATGGTGCCCGATAAGGTGTGAAATGAAGTATATGCAAGAAAGATGGCAAATTGTTGCAAGCAATTATAACTACATAAGCCCTTAAATACCTCCTCAAAAGTCATTGGCATTCACAAGTTGCTGGCTACACAAAGTTTGTGACTCTTCCTTTGAAAATTCATGGGAAGTTGCCATTCAGAGTTTTTATGTACGCCGCAAGAGGTAGGCTCGTTTTGAGTTTCGCCAATTCTGCACCAGTTTGATTCTTTTCTACATATTCTTTACCGGGATATGAATGAACGCTGAAAACATAACTCGTCGAAACCGTTATAGATTGCATTTCAAGAAGAAGGGCAGGCGAAGGAAGGAGTTCAAATACCGAGACCTCCGTTCATCGTCTCCATTCTGCTTCTCTCTCCCCTTCCCCCCCTCCCCCTCCTCCCACGTCATTCCCTGAGATGCGGCTTTGTCTGCGATGCCGGAATCGGCAGTGTGACTTAAATGAGGAACTATAAATTGCAATTAATGAATTCGTTGTCTGCGATCACTCCTTTGGCACCATGCAAACGTTTTACAGCAAAAGAATGCTTGCTTTCAGATGTTGCTGCATCTCGGAACCTCAATAACAAAGCCATACGACGAAAAATAATTGCCTTTTGGTGCACTACGGCTGTGATACTTGTGCTTTCCTTACTTTTGTTGATTGGCATATCATTTCTTGCATGGTATAGGCTATGCATACTCCATCACACGCTCTCTGATGTTTTTTGTCCAAAAGAATAAAAGATTGAAACGCCAGAAGGATATGGGCTGACTATGGCGAGTATATTCCCCCAAAAACTGATGATGAAACAACAAGCGGAGAAAAAAGATAAATGAAAAGACCTTGGTAGGAACTAGAGTTGAACATGGGACTAATTCCCTAATGTACGTCGAAGTAAATTCCAAGTTTCTGCGAATTAATGCAGGTATATAAGGGAACAGCGAACTATTCTTAAGTATTGCTGTAATAAATGCACCAATCACGGGGTACTCCCAAGAATGAGAACAGGACAGTGGACAATCAGGAATAACAGCGATAAAAATTAGAACAGATTAGAAAGAATATTTATTGCACGAATGAAACCAGCGACAACCTGCTCCATTTTGATAGGATCGATAACGTAAGGTCATAATTTAATCCTTTATGTGAGATTTAAATCCGATCGGTCTAGTTAAACTTGGAAAAAAGCATCGTAGGCTTAAGGATTCTGTGGGTGGAAACGTTTGCGACTTTGGGTGGTAATGAATTCCATGCTATCGCTACCTTAGTCGAGAAGGACTGTTCAAGTGTTTTCAAAGGGCATCGGTTGATTTCGAATTTATGGTACAATCAGAGTCAGCAGTGGTGGAATGTTCGAGGAATTCATCAGACGAAAGATCGCCATCATTACCAGCGATGCTCCAAGCCATAGTCAAGCTGAAATAAAGGCGATTATGCTGCAATATTTCCACAGAATTCACTTGCTTCCTATATAGTTTCTGCCACGCAGGGGTCATATTTTCCCAAGATTCTGAATGTGAAGAGTCTTTCAACATTCTCAGCCAAAGTTAAGATGCGTTTGATTAAATGGTATCTACACCTGCGATGTATATTCTAGTTGACGTGTGACAAAAAATGTGAGCAATTTTTCAATTCAAGATTGCAACAATGGGGAAAATCCTCGCGCAATTGAGAAAAAGCTTGCAGTTGCCTTCAAAGTGTTCCTGATGTGCTTATGAAAATTAAGAGTAATGTTTGGAAGGAGCACTCAACTTCATAACAAAGAATGAGATGTAAGGGGTGCATCATCGACGCCAAAGGATCAGAGTTGTGAACGCCAAAGAGGAAGAGGCTTGTTTCATGACAGGTTAAAACTAAAAGCTTCAGTGAACTGTTCATTAAAGCCAAACGCTCCAGTTAACTGTGCTTCAAAAGTGTTCCTAAAATCGTTCGTGAGGGCAAAGCCCCTCCACTTCTTACGCCTCTGTCCTGAGGAATGATCTCACTGTGCATATGCTTGAGGGAACCGCTGTACACATGCTTGCAGAACCTCGCTATATCCTTGAGGAACCACAACAGGCATGTGCTCCCAGCTGCGCGTCCAGTTGTCTGCTTTTCTCACCTGTGAACATCACCGATGCGAGAAGTCGCAGAGTCAATGATGTCGTAATGTTAAAAGTTTGTAACAACTATTGAAGTATTTCGTCGAAGAGTTTTGGCACTCCCCTTGCAACAAGTATTCCAAGCAATTTAGCTATTAAAAATGAATGGCACTTCTTATACTTTCTTTCCGATCTTTTTATCGATGGGATGGCCGGTCGATTTTTTTCCCAGGAAGATGGCATATATCCATCGACGACTGGTCAGCCAAACAGATGGCATACCGGAGGTGAGAATACTCTCGTGATCTTTCTAAGTAAACCACATCGAATGTGATCAGGCAAGCTGCTAATCCGAAAATGAGTAGTTTTAATTTGCCCATCGACGTACAACGGAAGCGATGTCCACGTTACTGTAAAACTGAGCACCTTTTCCCGGCTTTGCACTAATGCATTCATTTTTTCTTGTAAAGCTCTGTGTTCATTTTCTTCTCGATAGGCACTGCTGGTAGAAATGCTCGAACACATTCGAAGAGAATCGGCTTAGAGTCGTTGACATCCCGAAACAACGTGCACCAGTCCTTTTGTGATCCAAAGCGGAGCAAGTCGCAACTTTCTTCCTCAAACAATCACTCTCATTCCCGCCAGCTGCATTGAACGCGTTACATAATACTCGTTTGTGAAGATGACGAGTAGGTGTTGCAAAGGATGCAAGGGAAGCGGCTGTAAATGGATACTAAAAATCATACCTCTTAAAGGCGATTTTATACGCATGTGAAGCAGGGGAACAGAATAAGGGTGTGTGGTGTTTCCATCTTGCAAACAAAGGTTTCATTTGATTTCATGTATTCTCTCCCGACATAGCAATATCATCTGCTCTTTCGCTCTAGTTCTTGCACTTTTTCGTTTACTTTATTCTCCGACGGTTTTCGACCTATATATCCCCTCGATGTGGATGTCATAACGACTGCTATTTGCACTATAAAACAACGGATTGCTGGTCTGCGCCAAATAAAACCGGTGATGATAAGGTGTCGCGTCAAACGACGAAACAGTCAAAACAAAATCTCAGCGAAGTGATCAAGAAGATTTCGCTGGAGATTTTGTGAGAAAGGAAACATAAACTCTTCACTTTGTTGTGAAAGGATTCTATGTCTCCTCCTTTGATATCATTCTTTGTAAGTGTATTTAACTCTTGACGTCTCTTAGTCTCTGCCTCTTTCGTAAAAGCGCTAAGCGTTTTTCTCACATATTTTGCCGCGTCCTTACGCGACAAAACTTGGCGACCCCGGCAGGACCAGATTTTTCTCCGGATTCTGCAAATTTCGGATTCTGCGAAAGGTGCCTCTGCGACT
This sequence comes from Ascaris suum, assembly GCA_013433145.1. Classification (NCBI taxonomy): domain Eukaryota; kingdom Metazoa; phylum Nematoda; class Chromadorea; order Rhabditida; family Ascarididae; genus Ascaris; species Ascaris suum. The sequence goes on along the minus strand of CM024172.1, from coordinate 5,879,425 downwards.
AATTCGCACTCGTTGATTCTGCTGAACATATTCGCTGAGAAATGGCCCGACGCATGAAAGCCGGGCTGGAACCTATAGTTCAAGAGTTGAAAACGATGGTTGGAAGGATCCCGCCGACTGAGGACGATGTCGACACAACACAGGAAAGTTCTTTTCAAATTACCGCTTTTATAAAACGTAGAGACTGTCTGCGCCATTGTTTGAAAAGTGTAATGCGCCTCATTTCGCAAATTGAAAATAAGCACGAAAAGTGGCTTGAATTCTTGGATACTTTGAGTGATCCGCGAGCAGCAGAAGCAGAGGCTAAGGCGTACGAAGACTACGCTATGCAGCCAGACAGCTTTCTCTATCTATGCGAGCAAGCTAAAACCATTGGTGATCAACTGAACGCTAGGATCTCTAATATCACTGACGTTCTGAAGACTTTGCAATCTTCGGTTTCGTCACCCACTCCGCTAATGGTGCAAGTGTCCTCGAATTTACAGCAATCTCTGCTCCTTCGCCGCCAGAACCCGTAGGCAGCCACATTGCTCTGCCCCAGATCCAACTCAGAAAATTTTCTGGAAACCCTAAAGAGTGGACTGGATTCTGGGAAACATTTAATTCTGCTGTTGGCCACTTGCCAAAAGTTCAGCGCTTGAACTATCTGCTTTCACTACTTGAAGGCCCAGCAGCAACCGTCGCTCAGGGCTACGCTATAAGTGAAAGCAGCTTTGATTTGGTGGTAACTGCGCTAAAATCAAATTACGGAAACCCAGCCGTTATAATAGCCAGCTTACACACCGAATTGCAAAACCTTCCCAGTAACAATGGGTCCCAACTGGTGGCAACTGTACAAGCACTGGAAAGAATATTAAGGCAGCTTGAGCAAGCAGGCGAAAATCTCGACTCACCTTTATTGGTATCTACAATTGAGCAGAAGCTCTCGCAGCGAATAAAAAGACACATTAGTGAATACAAGTCGTTAGATTCAGAATGGGACGTCGAAAAATTAAGGGCAAAACTTCGCGAGTTTATGACCGCAGAGTTAATCTATGCACAGTCGTACGGAAGAGCTCAGCAAGTGAAAGCTGTTGGCACGCCGAGGCAGCCGCAAATCAAAACATCTTCGCTTCTCGCTCAGCAAAAACAACAGAAAAGGCCGTCAAAACCATGTGCATTCTGCGGTGAATCACACTGGAATCGCGACTGCCCTTCGTACAGCACCACAGAGAAAAGAATTCAGCGAGCGAATAAATTTCAATTGTGCACAAAATGTTTGAAAAGGGGACATTCACTGCAAGACTGCAAAGCAATGCAACATTGCTACTACTGCCATAATCGCAATCATAACTCACTCCTATGCATGGAGAGGTGCAAATCGCAGGAAAAAGGGAAGAATGGTAGAGACCAGCCCCTTTCACCTGAAAAAGTGACTGCAGCAAATATGGCAACTGGAAATAAAGCACTGCTGCTCTATAAAGAAGTAGTGGTCTCCAACCCTCAGAAAGCAAATTGCCGAACGAAAGCGTTAATGTTTTTTGATTCGGGTAGTCAAAAGTCGTACATAACAACGCGCTTAGCGAATCGGTTACGGCTAAACGCAGCACCGCAAAAACTGAGCATAAGCACTTTTGGTGATTGTGCGCCGCAAATTATCCAATCAAATCGAACTGTTATTTCCGTTCAACTTCAGAACGGTACCCGCAAGGCTGTCAGACTAAGCACAATTAAGCGAATTACTAGCAACCTAGAAGTTGTCGGTGACAACATTGAAGCCCACTTTGGTGACCTGAAGCCATCAGAGCTGCCGCGAAAAATTCGTTCTCCAGATATTCTGGTCGGTCATGACTATTTCAGTGACTTTATTCCACTTGCATGAATCAAACGCCTAGGAAACGGCTACGAATTAATTCCCACTAAAGTTGGCTATATTTTATCGTCCAAACAGGCCGAAAAGAATGAAGCAGCCCCGGCAGTGGTATGTATTGAAAAACAAATGCCAGACGACGCTAAGGAAGAAATGGAATTTGCGAACGAGCATTCCTCAGAACAAGTCGAGCAAATCTCCAGCTATTGGAATATTGAGCTCCTTGGTATTCGAGATTCACCAACCGAGCATGAAGACCAACAAGCAATGGACATGTTCAAGGAAACGGTGAAGAGAATCGACGGTCGCTATTCAGTGAGCCTCCCATTCAGAGACTCTGTGCCGCAAATTGCACAGAATTTTGACCTAACATATGGTCGACTGCTTTCAACTTGGAAGAAGCGTTTACAGAATGATCGCGAGCTTCTCGAAAAATATGACGCAATCTTTTCTCAGCAGAAGGACTGTGGAGTCATCGAAGAAGTACCTCGGGAGGAACTAAAACCCACTTCCAGCATTGTCCACTATTTGCCACATCAAGCAGTAATTAACCCCCATAAGACGACTACAATGATTCGAGTAGTTTTCGATGGTTCTTCCAAATCGAGAAAAACTAAAAGCATCAACGAAGCAATTATGAGAGGACCAGTTTACTCCCGAATTTAGGTGGTATACTGCTCCGATTTCGCTCAATGCCTATTGCACTTATAGGAGATTTAGAGAAGGCTTTTCTACAAGTGGCTCTCAATAAACCAGATCGAGATGGGACTCGCTTTCTATGGCTGTCTGATATCAACTCACCGCCATCTCACAGCAACCTAAAGATCTTTCGCTTTGCACGAGTCCCGTTTGGACTTAACGCAAGCCCCTTCCTCCTCGCGGCAGCAATCAAAACGCATCTAGATTCGTACGGTGACATAGCATTAGCCGAAGAAATTTGGAAGAATATCTGTGTAGATAACGTGCTGATCAGTGTACGTACGACGGAAGAGGCCTTCAACAAGTTCGAGCGCATAAAGAAACTATTCGAAGACGCACGAATGAACATTCGCGAATTTCTGAGCAACGACGCAACCTTCAACAAAACAATTCCGAAAAGGGACCGTCACGAAGCAACTAACGCGAAACTGCTAGGACTGCGATGGAATACTACAGCAGACTATATTCAGTGGAAAGTAAAGCAGCCGAGGATGACCAAACGGCAACTATTGTCCTATATCGCTGCTCAATACGATCCTACCGGACACATCTCTCCTTTGTTCACTCCATTAAAAGTAATTCTACAAGATCTATGGAGAAAGAATCAAAAGTGGGACGAGAGGTTACCCGAAAATATAACCAAACAAATTAACAACATTTGCGGTGAGTGGAATGACCGCACAATTGAAGTACCACGATTCGTCATAAAGAGGCAACCTGCTCTGCAACTTCACTGTTTCACGGATGCATCGAAGACAGCGTACGCTTCAGCCGTTTACATCCGAACAGAATTCAGAAATTGAATGTCATCTACTAATTTGCAACACTAGGCTTGTCCCGCTCAAAGGATCCATCATTCCTCGTCTGGAACTTATGGGAGCTCTTATTGGAACGAGGCTGCTTGAATACACCTCACAGCAGCTGCAACTGGAAAGCGTCGACAAGTATATTTGGACTGACAGTCAGTGCACTTTACAACGAATTCGCTCCAGTGACGTGCATCAGAAAGATCGATTCGTGGAAAATCGCCTAAAAGAAATTCGGAAAACGGATGCCAGATTTGGATACGTTCCTTCACATTCCAATCCGGCCGATATTCCTACGAGAGGTAGTGACCTCGACGATCTGATCAACAACAAATTATGGTGGCATGGACCACATTGGCTTCTCTATTCTAGTGAGCAGTGGCAACAATTGGCAAATCACACTGCTAGGTCAGAAGACAATGCTAGCCCAGAAGACCACTTAGAAACAGAAGCAACAACAGCGAATACGCACATGGCGTGTGAAATATATGACCGTTCATCGACGATTATCAACGCTATGCGTTTCAGCAAATGGTCTCGTCTACTGCGAACGACAGCATGGGTATTGCGTGCAGTTGCCTGCTTCAAAGGAAATTGACCTGAAAAGAGATCTTTAAAGGAAACGAAATATCTCGAGCTGAAGAACTGCTGATTAAGCAAGCTCAAAGAGAGGACATTTGTCTGCAAGAGAGAGAAAAGTGGAACGCTCATCTCGACAAAGATGGCTTGTGGAAATGCGAACGTAGAATGAAATATGCTTCATCACCACTATTAAAGTACTTGCCTGCAGACAACCGCATAACTCAGTTGCTTATTTTGCACATCCATGAGGAGCTTGTGCACACTGCGATCTCTTCAATTTTTGCGAAGATGCGTGAGGCCTCGTGGTCGTCAGGCGACAAAAGGAGCTCTCAACAATTGTTTTCATTGCCGACGATGGAAGTCCAAGCCCTTTCAGATGCCCCCAATGCCACCCTATCCGCTGGAACGAGTATCTAAGCATCTTCCTTTCGAAATACTGGTGTCGATTATATAGGACCATTTACGATTCGTTGCGATGAAAAGGATCGCACAAAACGATGAATCTGTTTATTCACTTGTTTCTCAACTAGAGCTGTACATCTCGAAGTTGCCTCTGACCTATCCGGGCCAGGTTTCATTCAGTGTTTACGTCGCTTTGTTTCCAGAAGAGGACTTCCTAAGAGAATGCTTTCGGATAACGGCACACAATTCGTCTGGGCTCGATGTGTACTCGCCTCTGTATCTAAAGTGCACCGGACGGACAACGCAATTCCCGACTATTGCGCTGCACACAATATTCATTGGTCATTTATTACTCCACTCGCGCCATGGCAAGGTGGCATCTATGAGAGAATATTCGGTCTCGTAAAAGGCAGTATGAAGAAAACAATTGGACGGAAAAGGCTGACGCAAGAAGAACTTCAAACACTGACGACGGATATCGAAGCAGTGGTAAACTGCCGTCCGATTACCCCCCTCACATCGGAGAATACGACAGTTCTACGACCAGTCGATTTTCTGCTGCCACACGGTAATTCTTCACCGGGAGTATTCAGAAGCCTGGAGAATGATGCACGAGACCCCACATATCGAGACCCTAGTGACATCCACCAAAAGCTTTTCAAATATTGGGAAGAAACGACAGCAAAACTTGATAACTTTTGGACGATATGGCGAGAAGAATATCTCATGATATTGAGGGAACGATATCAAACAACTCATAAACAGCCATTCAGTACTGAAAAGAGACCCCCTGAGGTCAACGAAATATTGCTGCTCAACGAGTCACCATGTCCTCGCGGCACTTGGCCACTCGGAGTTATCGAAGCCCTACATCCCGAACCGTCAAAGGTGAGAACAGCAACTATTCGTCTTTCAAATGGCAAGAAGGTGCAAAGAGCAGTCAATAATCTCTTCCCACTCGAAATTCGAGCCAAAGCAGATGCAAAAACAGCAACGGCAGCAACAGTAATCTCTACGAATGTTGTCCGAGAAACATTCAATAAAGCGGTCACAAAACGAAAACATTCTTCACCCTTCTACCTACTGCCTTGTCTCCTTATTTCGGGGTTACTAACTTCTGTCGTCGGGAGCGCCGCAGCCAGCGGAACTCAAGGTATACACTACCAATTCCAGAAACTCAGAACTGTACAGTAGAACGGTTCAACCATCTTACGACGACAAGAGTAAGCGTTTTCGAAAGAAAATTGAAACGAGTGGAAGCTATTAGTTGTTTCCAGATCACTCATAAGGTCCGCACTCGAGCGTTTCTCCGATTCAGTATGTACGAAACTCTTGAAGAACCAATTACATCGGCCGTCACAGCTCAAGCTTGTGAAGAGATTAGGAACACCAAGCGCTTCAGCGGGCTCCAGCTCGAAAGAATCGGTACGAAAAGGTGGAAGAGCTTTCAACCGTCAACCGCTTCTTACGCTATGTTTGGTGAAAGATGTACTGCTACTGTGAATTACGAGTTGGATGAAGGCTACGTGTTGACGGGTGATGATGTGCATATCGATTCTTGTCTGGCAAACGTCACGGCTTGCAAAGCGTCCACCGGAAAGTGCATGGCTGATGGTCGAATTATTCTATGGGATAAGAAAATGCTCGTTGAGCAGTGTGCATGGCACCGAGTGGGCACACATCTCGCACAGGTTATAGATAAGAGGATCATCGTCGACAAACTTCAAGCTTCTTTCGTTCCACTCGAGGCATTTGACGAAAGCTGGACGCAAGCAGAACAGTGTCAACTTCAGTCGTTTGCACCTATGCAAAAAGGTATTCTCATCACATTTATGACTGGAAACGACAAGATGTCACCGACTGGCTGAAAGGCAAGAGTTCACGCACTGAACATATCCTCTGTTGAACTTGGAGCAAGATTCGATCGAGAGAACGCGAAGTTTCAATACGCTTCTGATAGGTGGCTGCAGCAGTTCAAACTGCACCTAATTAAGTATGCCGAAACACAATGTCAAACGAGAAATAATTTCCTTATCCTTATTCGGAGCATCAGTCGAAGTGACCCTTCGATGGCAGCCAAGTTGTTGCTTCATCGGGGCGACGTGTCGGCAATACGAGAAGGCGACAAACTAATTGTGTTTCCACATAACGGAATCATTGAAAGGAGCAACGAGGGAACCCACGATGGGGAAATTGAGAACGAATTCGTGTTCTGGTCAGCCACCCTTCAAGACACGTCAATACAACAAGCTCAAGCGTGGATCGATCTACTCAAATCAGAGGTGCTCGTTGGGGCTTGAGAGCAAAACCGTCAACGTTCTCTGATAGCCGCACGGCTCTCTCAGACTTCGGGAACGAAATTGAAACGCTTGCAGAAGAAGCTAACAGCAATATCCAACATATCTTTGAAGCGTTCCAGTATTGGGAAGCTTTACGATCATCGCAGTATCTATAATAATTACTTTTGCAGCAATCAAATGCATGGCCGTGGTAAAGAAACTTCGCAAGAAAGGCGAAGTATCCAACCCGACAGTTATTTTCATCAAGGAAAATGCAGCGGAATCAACTATAACCGAAAGCCTTCAGCAACACATCGATCGGATGCGGTTCGAACCAGTTATCATTGGGCGCAAGGATCGTCGCCTCGGGAGTGTCGCGTCAAACGGCGAAACAGTCGAAACAAAATCCCAGCGAAGTGATCAAGAAGATTTCGCTGGAGATTTTGTGAGAAAGGAAACATAAAATCTTCACTTTGTTGTGAAAGGATTCTATGTCTCCTTCTTTGTTATCATTCTTTGTAAGTGTATTTAACTCTTGACTTCTCTTAGTCTCTGCCTCTTTCGTAAAGGTGCTTAGGGGACCCGCAGCCCCCTCCCTTTTCTCGCATATTTTTGCCGCTTCCTTACGCGACAGTTCCTTTAAAACGAAGCCTATAATTGTTGTTTTGCAAACCCTGATGAAAACCAGTAACTGAGTGATCCTTAAATATAGTGACATTAGAGGATATGTTAATCACGCTGCCGGCCGTTGTTAGGGACGAAGTGCATTTCGTCTAGAAGCGCATATATGGAAAAGAGGAGGGAGCCAGACAACGAGAGGCGACACCAGTAAAACGGTTTAAATACGATATGATTGCAGCTTCATTGGTTGGCGTGTCTTGAAGGTGAGTGGCGTGGTCATGTTTGTGCTACGTTTTTGGCGTCGGTGTGTGCGAGGAGGGTAGTAGCACATGTGGGCGGATATGTGTGCAAGTTTTAGATATTTCTTTTGAAGCTTTTCGGACCGTCCCGTTTCTCTGAATTTCGAGTGCGTCAGTCGGGCATCTCAGTAGCGAATAAAGCGTTATAGTATCCATATGTGTATCCGTGCACACCGTAACCACGAATTTTTTAGAGCACTTCCAACTTTCAGCTCGCTTGGTGTATCGTCAGGTGGGTTCCACCTGTCCCTTCATTTTGTTTTTGCGTATTTAATATGGTTCCTATCCGCTCCGTTGGCGTGAACGTCGTATTTAATTTCATAATACCAAGTCCATCCGATGGAATAACCTTCATCATCGTTTCGTGCACATCGCCTTAGGGCTTCGTGAAATGAACAGGAATCACCAAGCGTTGTTGGATCGACCTTCGAGATTGAATCACCTCTTGAATTTTTGGCTCGATTCTTTGCCCATATAACCGTTTCGGTTGCACAATTTCAGAATCGGTTGATCAGCCGGTGTTGTTTCAAAGTGTTAGTGATTCCTGTGTCTTCGTGTGTGGTAGGGTCACATTTTCAATTTCGTTATGCTTGTTTCGTTTGATGTGCGATGAGTCAATGCCTGACTACCTGATAGCGCCTATTGCATAGGAGGAGTTTGCAACATTCCGCACGAGATTACTATCACTAAGCTTCTTAACCAACTTCGAAACGTGTATACATTTAGATTGCACTCATTTTTTGACGAATTGCACTTCAACAGGTTCACTCATTCATATTTACGTTCATTAGATGAAGGAGGTACTAACAAGCACTGTCTAGTCCGCTGAGCTTTTTTAGTAAATCTTGTGGTGCCCAAACGGTGTCAAATATATGATGAACCAGCACACCTTAAGCAGCATAGCGTTGCTGCAGTGTGAGAGGGATTTGAGCTATGTGGACATATAGGTTTAACTTGGAGGTAGTGTTTGCGGCACGGGGGTGCCAGTGAACATAGATTTGGTCGGGCCTTGCCTTCATACATTTTATGTAGCTGCAGTAAGCTCTTGTGATGTAAAGTCTGAGCATATTTCTTTGATGCCCATTATTCACTTTCGATTCCTCGCACATCAGTCCTGTCGCTGCCCTTTTCATCTCTTCACTTCTTGTTTGGTAACCCCGTCACTTCAGCAACGTCTATCCACCTGAATATTTTCATTCCCGTTCACCTTCATTGAAATTGTTTATGTGCCAGGTGCCTTGTATCGTCTCAACATAATGCTGCACACACCTCCTCTTCTTTGCGGTGTCTAAAAACTAACGAATTTGTATTGTAGGGATCTGGATTCTCTGTGTGCAGAATATAACGGTAATTGACGCAGCAATGAGCGGCGGAAGCGTACCGCATACTGATCACTCGTGGAAGGAGAACCTCAAGGTGCCTGCTAAGGATCTGCGCTATAAGACAGCCGTATGTTGTGTTCTTCTTTTGTAATTTTTTGCGTTGCACAGATTGATGTGAGAGCATACATTGTTAGTGGAAAACATGAGGTGGACGCACAATTGCGGGGAGAAAAATGAAGAAAGAGTAAGTAAGTAAGAGAATAACAGCAACTACCAAATACAGCAGAACGATTTCTTTTATATTGCTTTTTTTGTTCGTATTTGCTCATTTATTTCGCTAACTTTTGGCTACTGGAATAGCTGAAGGAGTTTTTCCGCAAGATTAATCAACCTCGTAGATATTATGGAGCACTTTTCTCGATATGATTGGGACTATCTTGTTGACCGCAAACAATGTGCTGAAATCAACGAATAAGCTGCTTTGCTCATGGATATTATCAAATGTTGAGTGGTTTAAAGGGCACATTGAAAGAAGACAACTTTTCAGAAAATAATTGTTAGCAAATGTTATCATATCTCTTGTTAAATTTTTAACAAATCTTCATCGCTTGAAAAACCTCTCAAGAAATATTAACCTATCAGGAGAAAGCTTTCTTCATTCAAAAGAGTTTCAGTTGCAGTGTTATCGCAATTCGAGTTGCTCTCAATTGATCTTAACAACTACTTTTTAAAAGGTAATGAAGGATTTAAGTGGTCGGTAAGTAAGAGAATAAGAGCAACTACCAAATATAACGAAACGATTTCTTTTTTATTTTCTCTTTGAAAGAACTCCTAAGGCTTCGTTCACCATTACCATATAAAACTCTTGAAATCATTGCAAGAGAAAACATTCCGTCGAGATCATCAATGCTACCAAAAATGTGCAAAGTGGCCGACACCCTCTTCGAGGTGATTTCTTCTGCGTCAAATTTATCAAACATTTATCCATCGAAACGTATAAAAAATGCGTTGAATAACGTTGAAGAGCATGAAGTGATTGTTTTAAAATCTAGAAACATTTGTCATACGTTCGAGTTTTCGCGATAAATTGAAACCTTCTCGGAATGTTTCCATATTTGTTCCACATCGTCATATGCGTAAAATTTCACTTTCCAGAAGTACTCATAAGATGATATGTAACACTGATTGGCTTTTGGAAATGGAAGCAGCTAACTGAACGACTACATAACACATTAAGAGGTGCCATCAAGTCTGCGTAAAAATCGTACGTTTGACTCGGAAAGTTCGACAATACGCACATCGCACATGAAACACTCTTCTTTCTTTAATTATCTGTTGTAAATACAAGCAAATTGCGCAAAGAGTGAAGTTGTACAGCTTTCAGGCGAAATGATTTCATATTTTAATTTCGCATCGGCGAAATTTATTCTCAACGATAAAATAATTTGCATTGTTAAATCTTTATGAAAACGGAAGAAAATTTTCCATGGATAATTGCTGAAAACATTTGAAAACTTATTTTATGCATTCTAATTTTTGAAATTCGAAAGCTCTCGAAGGGTTTTCTGGATAAACATTTCGTGTAATAAATTTGACGATGGAAAAGAAAAGAATATTTCCCGTCAAAGGATTGCATGATTCACCACACTCCTTAGCATTTAGGTTTAATTGTATATAAAAATCAAAACGGCTTATGTGCATATTTGCCTTCTTAAAGGGACATCACTTCTGACTGCTATAGATTAGCGCGGATTAGTCGGGGATTCGTCTAGAATTTTTGCTGTAGAATGGTGCAAATTTAGAGCAATTCGTTGCATTTTTTTGCTGCTTATAGACGACAAATTCGTAGAGAAAATTGATGCAATTTTTTTCAAAATGCTCAAGAATTTTCTTCGATATTTGAGAAGATTTGCATTCTTCATGGAAAAATGCTATTCATATCAAGAGATAAATATTATGTTCATTTGATAGATATGTGTGCAAATTGCTAAGTGTGCTTATGCTATTTTTCCAATCAACTTGCCATATGCTTGTTTGCATACGTTGTGAGGATTCCGCTAAATCAACTTGTTTGCATATATAGAAGCGTTTTTTAAGATTCCGCTAACCACACGAACCATTTTCAAAATTTAGCAGAGAATGATACAACTTATGGAACAACATTTTCACATTTTTATAGCTTAATCAGTTACAAAACGCATGTGAATATTTATGCACCATAAGGCGATAATAACTCATTTCAAATTTATCGGATTACTGTGGCTGTCGGTGTAGAAGGTGTCCCTTTGCTGAGGAATTATGCTGTTCTCTCCCGCGACTACCTTGTCCCTTTTTATGATTGCAGTTATAGTGGAACCCTTGTTGGTTGATATAAGAGGATGAGGTAACATCCATGTTCAAACTTGCATATCTTAATGCACTTTGGAAGTACAAATTCATGGCAGATGCTTCACAAATAAGGAGTCTTCTACAAGCATTTCTAAAAGTCTATTTTTTTGGCACTTGAGTGGATTGATTCATAAAGCTGTCTAAGTGACATATACATGATGGAAGTACCGAATCGGCTTGTCGGATTGCTGACAAACAGTTGCTGCCGAATACATAGTGAATTCATTGATATGCTAACTAGATGCGCATAATCATTATGGTCGGTGTTCTTGTGACGCAATTATTTCGAAAGAAAATGTGAAGCTGAACATTGCTATTCCCTTGTCTACAAATGGCTCTCTCTAGCTATGCCTTCCGTCATGAATTTTTATGCATGCTACATACACGTAATCATGGAAAATACAGTACAAATTGTAAATGAATACATGGCTTTCCTTTTCGTATTAATTAAAGATGGTTCCACTTTGCATAATCAATCAAAACCAATACAAGTCACCTATGTATAGCTGCACTCCTATACTTGTTCATGAGCGATCAACGAATGCACGATGCTTTTCACATGTAGTAACACAATCAGTAAGCGGGATATGTTTTGCAGTGACTGTGATCGGCGTTTTCATGTTAATAAATCACATATGTTCCATGAGGTAAATGTTTACGCTCGCTCTCAACAAAAAGAGCAATATTTATTCGTTTCACATTTCATCCTCATATTTTCGAATCTAAACATAAATGCGCACATATCAACAAATATCCTTAAATAATCAGAAATGAACAAACCGCTCACCAACGTCCTCTATTAATGCAAATACCAGCAGCATTGTACATTTCGTTGTAGCTGCACCATGGCTATCTACGGGATATCAAAAGTGAAGATGCAGCGTAATTTGGTCGTCTATACAAATTCACTTCTCCTTTCATTTGACTTTGCAAAATGCATCTATAAAATATATGATATCAAGTTTATGTTTCCCGATATTTGGTAAGAGGAATATTGAAATTGTCGGTACGAGTTTTTTTCTTTTCACTTTCCTAAACTATTTTCGTCTCGATGACGATAAAATGAAAGCAAATAATAAGCGCTCTCGGCAATAGTTCAGTTACTCTGAGACATCTGAGAGGTCCAAATATGATTATACGCATACCTCTCTTTCAATTTCGATGAGATAATTTCTTTACGTCGTTCATTTTGCGCTAAAACCCCATTGACGTCTGTCGAGGGAATGTGTTGAATAGATTATTGAAATTATTGAAACGTATGCATCATATATGTTAAGCATTCGAAGTTTCTTGAAGTTAAAAAGTTTCAGAGGAATAAAATTCTGTGATGTTGTTGTGACAGCATTATTTCTAGTGGAATATGAAAAAGAAAAGCGGAGTAACACAATAAATATAACCATTTCATCTGAATTGTGAGACTTGAACCGTTTTTCATCAGTGGAAGATCGTTAGTGGCAAATTTCAATTTTCGAGAAGTTCGTCGAAAATTAACTCTGCGCAATGTTTTGATGCTCATGATTAGAGCGGAAAAGATGAGTGCGATCGGAACAAAATGATCAAGTTTATCTACTTGAAAAGTTTTAAGAAAAGAATTAATCGGATATCTATAAAACACAATGAAAGCAAACTTCACTACGCAAAAATTATTCATCACCAATCCACTCATTCACTTCCGCAACACTATGACGTGTTCATCATAACGCACTATCCGCTAAAATTAACCTGCATAAACGTACTCATAATTTGCTGTTTCATATATTAGTAGAAGCTGGCTGTTTAGCTCACCAGCTAATAAGCTCTAATCCTTGTGTATATTTCTTTAATGTAAAAGTAAAGCTGATGCATTATCCTCTGATATTTTGATGCTCGGATAATATCGGCGTCAAATGTTTTTTTGAAATTTTACTAGTTTCAGCGTCGTCTCCTCAAAAGTTTTACTGAAAACAATGATGATATGCTGCCTGACCTTTGAAGCCTCTTACTGTTTCATTTAACTTTTGAGACTAATCAATTTAAATAATTTAGTCAGTAGAGGAAATTGATGAATTAGGGTTCATTTTGTTTTTATTTATATTCGAAAGCGCGCCGGGCTACTTCGACCACCGCCATTTGCGCCATTTCCACCACGGATTTTATGTACACCCATAGCTTACTCTAAACACACATGCCCAGTGTTTAATGTTGGGATATACAAACAGACCTACAGACACCATATTCGAAATCAAGTAAAAACCATATCGTCACATTGGCGCAACGCGCATTATTCCTTATAGTTTTGCTAGAACACAGATTTATCACACCTCAAGTTGATAAATTCCCAAGATGAAGGCCGAATTTAATTTGCCTACGTCAGAGAATGTGGTAGTGGTATTTTCATAGAGGTCACAGAGAATTAATTTTAAAGTAAGTAGGACACGTGACACATTGTTATCGGCGCGTGCAAACTCCTTTCTTCTATGACGTCAATAGGCTACACTGAACGGAGAAACCCTAAAGTACCTAAAGCATTTGCCGACAAGTAAGCTTTCGCAATATATTGGCGTATCGAACATCCAGTTGCTCGCTGTCGGCGGATCGTTTTTTATCAAAACGCATCATCGTCGACGTACTTTCAGTCTTGTTCATTTTTACCATATGCATCTTGTTCTTTTCTGGATGATCATCGAAATATCGGCATTTTGTACGATTTCCGCTAAGAAGAAAAATGTTTGATAGAATCAACCATATCATCACCATTTGGCTCATTATGCTTTCTCACTTCAGAGATTGCGATAACATCATGCCATGTGCATATGAGTTTGTCTTGTATGTAAGTGTGTGTGCATGTGTCTGTCTCAATCGTTTTAGTAGTACTAATTGATGCATCAAGAAACATGCGGCAATGAAATGTGTTGTTTGCGGTCCGTAGCATGGGATAACTTCCGAATTCCAATTTCATTTCGTTCATTCACTTTGACTGCGAATTGTTGTTGCCAAAACCCACTTGTAGATACCGCCCAAATAATTTAACCTTCTATGCATTACTAAACTGCAGTAATGGCTTCTTATGCCGTATGTAGGACACACGAGAAAAACGGTTTTTGTGGTGATCAAAGAAATCAGATCAAACACTCAACCGTATTTGCGAAAATGTTTTATGCAAGTTGTCTCATTGCTTTAAACATTAACAGAATATATCTGAACTCTTGAAATCTCCAATTAAGATATCAATCTCAACCAAGTAATAATAAGTAATGGATTTGCTAGGTTGAGCAACAAAAGAAATATGCCTCGTCGACATACTTGACACGACTGCGTTTATGAAATAAATTGCCGTTAAAATTTGCATTTTCAAATGTAAAGTTTCTTGGTGAAATGTAAATCTTCTTGTTTTCGAGATACATTTATGAGTGTGGCTTCATTGTTCATGAGCTGACAGCTCATGCTCGTTTGCTTTCAGCGTCTGTGGTAATGTTTACATTACTCTATAGTTATTGCCGGGATTTATGTATCCTTATTGAATGTATAATATCAAAAAACTCAACCTTTTTTCTTCATAATAGTTGCGTTGTCAAATTTCACAATTTCACAACAAACTCAGCTTTCACAGGTCTTTTTACATTAATGTTTGATCAAATATCTGTGTGAAGTTGAAACGAAGGTAATGAATGGATGCAGTTGATTTCTTTCGTTAACATCTTATGCCGTTCCACTATGAAATTCTCTATTATGTTGCCTAGTGATAATAAGCAGCGTTTTGAGCAATATCGAACATCTGTTGAACGCATTAAGCAGCGATCAACTATCACATTTTTTTGCAATTTCCTTTTCTTGGAATTCAAAAGAAGATCTTACTGTTGTGCTATAGAGATAAACTGGTATAATTTTTCTGCTAATCCGTACTCATTGAGGCGCCCTTCGAAAAGAATGGCTTCGACTCCTTATGTGAAAGTTCCGTCTTGCAAAAAAAGCTGCTAATAAAGCGGCTCGTGCATATGTGTGCATAAAGCAAAGACAGATAGTTATAAAATGTTGAACTCGATCTGCGTTTTTTTTTGCATTTATATGATCAAAAATTGCGATTCGAAATTCATTTTCGAACGAATCGATTCGTTGTAATATTCGATTGCAGTTACCTCATTAGCAATGCGCTAACACTAAGATCGAGCAAGCGATAGCCATCGGTCTTAACGCCCTTTTTTTCAAGCGGCAACATTCGTTAATTAATATCTAGGAAGAGGATTAAAAGTATTTTTGCTTCAGGTAATCTCTCGGAATCTTGAACTCATTCCTTCTCATATATTAATTCTGTTGCACTGATTAGGCAGGTTTTCCGTTCATTTTGATGGCTAATTAAAAGGGATACCCTAACCGAACGATGCTGAACACTTCGTGAGCGTTTATAATATTGCGTTTCGATCATTTATCTCACGCTGAATGCGTAATTTGATTAATTAAAATAAAATTGGGGTAATATTCGACGAGTTGATTAAAATATTCTCTACTCATGCCAGTTGATCGCTTTTTGCGAGAAAAGAAAAAGAAAACTAATCTTGCTATGCGTTTTCCTGTATATTCAGATCGGCCATGAGAACTATTGGCGAAAATTCTTTCTGCTTGACGTTTCCAACTATGAATATTTCTAGCGAATTTGAACGCACAAAACTCCTGCAAGTGATAAATACTGTTGAGGAAGTTGAAGAGTGAAGATCCTGCTATGTAAAGCTTGTGGCTTGTAAATTGAAACTAATGGACAGACATATACACAGGTTCGCGCAGAAAAGTGTCTCTCACAATGCGCTTTTGCAATTATCTTATTAAGCATGTTCGTACCAACTGGCAGCATTTTTGTGCTGTTCCTTTTTTCTTCCACTTTTTTTTTCGTTGTAGAAAAGAGAAAGCCGTGGTGGTGCTCGAACCAAAGCACATAAAGCGACGGTGGGCACTAGAGGCGCTGAGCCACCGAAGATGTCGTTGAAAGACGCCAAATGGGCGGCCGGCGCCTTATCCTCGAAAGATGAAGGTGAAGAATGGGACGAGAAACAAAGGTTAGAACAACATTCGAGTTCGGGCGCAAACGAGACGGATAGCGGACGCGTCTCAAGCAACAAGAGTTCATCTTCAGCCAGCGGTGAGTTCGTGAGGTAGCATTTATCCGTCGTGTTATCTAATAGTCGATATTTCTGCACCTACTTCATGAACTTGCTCGTACTGAGATTTTTTTGCCATTAATTATCGCTTTTGCAATAATCCCTGCAGCGACCATTTTTCTGCCATTGAGAATTCCCATTTTTTTAACGGAATAATTTTCTTTGTTCGAAAACAATATGAAAATAATTTTCATTCATTTCAATTTGTTCGATGAATTCAAAAACAAATTTCATCAGAGATTTGCTCCACCATATTTGCTTACATGGACGTACCGTTTTCGTGAGTCGGATTAATAATGCTCGCTTCAATTCATTATTTAAGGCTTACCGTTGTATGCGAACGTAGCGAGTATTTGAGGTGATTTTTGACGATAACGTTATGTTAACTTGATAAAGGTGGATTGTGAAGAGAGAAGCAAAATTTATTTTCGCTTCACAACTTAATATATCAGGAACTAAGAACCGAAGTAATGAAAGAAAAAACACTTTGATTAACGAAAAGAGTGTTAGTACAGACCTGCATCTTTTTTTGCGTTGCTCCCTACTGTTAAGCCCGCATCTCACTCAGTAAGCGCTGAAACTTATTCCTCGTCACGTCGCATCGTCGGCTAATACCGGTCACGTTTCAACGTCTCTTGCACATCCTCTCGGACTCGAGCTGAATTATGAGCAACGAAGGTAAAGTATGGTAATACTTGAGAATATTTCTTCTACGTTCGACGACAGAACTTATGTTGCCTCGGTTATATCACTTTTGAATATTTCTTTATTCATAGCCCTTCGGAGAACCGTCAGCTATTCAACAGCAGTCTGGTGAGGTCTACTTTTACCTAGAGTTGCAGTGAAACTATAAATCCCCCTCCCTCCTCCCCCAATATTATTTTTAGCGCAAGATTTAATCAACTGTGAGAGAACTTTTTCGACTTTTTTTAGCTCTCATGCTTCCTAAAATGTTCATTGCGGGAAGAATTTCCGGCAACGTGCCTTACAGGTCTAGTGGGAATTATCAGGAATATGAGAATCCCGTGGTTGGCGCCATATAGGCTCATAGCCGAATCGTGGATCATTGTCTTCCATCGTCCGGCGATAGGATGAGGAATCTATAGTTTTGCCACAGAAGAAGGAAGAAGAGGGGAATGTTCGTCAGCGAGAGTGCGATCTGTGACCCCGTGTTTGCGACTTCACTTGTGCATTCATTCATGTGTTAAGTAGATAAAGCTGTAAGCAGCTGCTGCACTACTCCTGTAGCAAAATGCGCATCGAGCAATTACGACAAAAATTCCATTCTTGTGTGACGGAGATCACGGATCCGGCATCCTTAGGTGAAGGGGCGTAGGTGTGCGACCTGGCCGCAAGGCCATTTCGATCATATTTTCGATCATAGAATTCTCCGTTGCGTTTCAACGTTTGCAAGCGATACTCTGCTAGTAGATGTATTTTGCCTACAGGTGAGCATAAGTAGTAGGCAAGCCCTAGGTAAATAACAAATTTGCGATAATAAATTCGTCACCTTAAAAAATACGCTAGCAGTTGGCAGATTTCTGTAATTTTCAAACAAAAAGAGAACAAACAAATTCCTTGTCGTGTGGATTTCGAAAATGTGGTTGAATGAGAAAGTTAGCGCATTTTTGTTTTGATTGAATTTCGAATAGCTTCAAACCCACAATACTTAAACTACATTGATTATGGTTTGTCCGCACTTGTCCTTATTTCGTCCTACGTTTGAATACGTTATACTGCTGGTGGAACACCGGTGGGACCTCAAACTTGGGTAATCGATCCCCATATTCGAGTGCGCAATGAAACTACGCATGAATGTAGCAAATAAACGCAAACGCAAGAACAAACATGACCGCAAGCGAGCTTAGCAAAGAAAATATGATAAATAGAGATAGTAAATGTGGGACGGATAATATTTGGAAACACATATCCCGCAGCCATGTTGGGGAGGAGGATATAGGAACGACCGCATGAGCAACTAGGCAATATAAACCATCAATAGGAAATATAGAAGAGATGATGTCATTGCATTGTTTTTCGAATATGTGAGGCGAGTTTGGTGAATGGCATGAGCTTGCAAGACGGCGTCAGCCATTGAGGCATTCATGAATGTCATATTTGATGCTAGTCATTGGTGCGTGCTATGAATGATGTTTCCGGCCCTATGCACAGTGCTCTCATGTGTGGTGCATTGACGACCTTTGCACGTTCGCAAAGATTCACAACATCTTCTTTGAATACTTCTTCGCCCGTCGGTGATACATATTCTCTAGGCGCAACTTCATGCATCGATTATTGGATGTTAAGTATTATACAGGTGACTCGAAATTGTCACTTTAAACTTTGACACTGTTTCGATGGGGGAGCTGATGCTCGTTGGGGCCTTGGGCCTGAGCTGATCGAGCTACTTATCGCCGTCGAAAAATATTGGATGGGGGTATCTAATATGTAACAATTACATTTCTTTACGATGATCCTCAGGGAGTTTTTTCTTAGGACCCCGTTCATGTTTTGGTGATTGCATTGCATGATGAATTTGTAGAAACTCACTGTTTATAATCCTCACTCTCGTACAAGCTCTAAAAGTCGGGCGAGAAGTACAATGTGCTACATAAGTGCGTCTTCACTGCATTTCGTACTATGAATTATAATGAAGATCGTTGTTTAACTCAATGATAGGATCTGTTTTTGATGACACAGAAAACTTAAGTGCTCACAACTGTTTGTTTTTGAAGTGCAATAAGAGTTTCACTATTCTTATGGTTGAAATGACTGAATTCGAATGATACAAGAATTTTGTGTACATCGAACTCGATACAATAAATAGCAACTGTTTTTCGTCATAGGTGACAATTTTTCTGTTTTACTAAAAATATGTCACTCTTTTATTTAATAGGGAGGAGATATCGCCATCCATGTCTGTTTGGGCTTTGCTCTATACTCCTCTTTGGATATGCAAAAAACCTCACAGGAGTATGCCTCAATTGTGTTGTCCATTTCTCCTCCCCTTCACAGTTCCAACTAAATCATTGCTGAATCCAACCATCAGGATGGGATTTCTGTAGCTCATCTCATTTTTGGAGCATCTGCCTAGTTAGCCACATCAAAACCTAGCTTGGTTAAATGCATAATTGTGATGGCGAAGAGAACAAGTATTGATTTCTGTAATGGCCTAACTGATGTTCCCCTACGTAGAAGCTTAGTGCAGGATGAAGTGAAGTGCAAGAGGTTTCATCAAAATATCCCAAGTAATCAACGTATATCCCATCATCACTAAAGAGCGCTTTATTATTGTGGCCAATTTCAGGCACCGCTGGCAGTCGAAAACGTACAAAGTTCTTATCGATATGGCGGTGTCTAACTTTAAGAGGGCTTTTTCAACTACTGGGTAGGTTTCCTATTAATAAAAGCTATTTTACACACTTCAGTTTTTGATGCGATGTTGATTTGAGCTCAAATCTCATATTTGTGTGTTGTTGTATTCGTCTCTCATTCTTCTATTCATGAAGAGAGAACAGTAACTTTTGAACTTGATCTCGTTGTTACACTGCGTTATATTGAAGTTTGTTATATGTAAGCAAAGCAGCTAGATGCGAACATGAAGTGATTTACCCAAATGATTTGTTGCTTCTTCGTGCTAAAAAATTTTCGGTAGCATCACACTTTCAACTTTTATCTTTCGTTGTAAAATTGTAACATTCGTGCTATACCAGAATTCCCATTAACTTCACTAGAAATACAAGTTTAGCAACGATATGCTTCGCTACTCATGCAAATGGTGAACATTCCTGAAGAGAATCTGCAGGTCAAAGTTTGGGAGGTTACCCGCTTGTGTATATTGCTTTATCGCTGTTGATCTCATCTAGTTCGCTGGGTATGTTCAAGATGGTGCTGAAGGATAGAATTCGTGACGGGTATACGCCAACCAATGCGCCATCTCGATACGAAACGGATGTTATTCGCGAATTTTGGAATTCCACCAGTAATTTTACTAATTATTATAAATAACTCTATGCATCGGTGCATGAGTGAAAAATTTTAGTGACCTTTACTCCGCCAACCTCATAGTGAACCCTCGAAAATGAGATGTGAAGCATTTTGAGGGTTCGATATTGGCAACGAGCTAGTTCTCTTCAAGACACTTGCCATTTCAGATTTGAAGCGTTCACCTTTCAAATATTCCAGTTCAAATACCTTAAGATTGTGGTGATCTTTAGACAAAAAATTTCACTGAATCTTTTTTTACGGTTGGAAAAAATTGCATGAGTCTTATTCCTATTTGCCATGGGAGATTTCTGAGTGCGTTTATCGCTGTATGAATATATTCTTGCATCCATGAAATACGTAAGTCAAAGTCCTTTAATTTTTTGCTGTGGGCGAAACTTTCAAGCGGTCCCAATTGTAAAGTTGCATAATCTATTTTATTCCATAGAAGAGTTTCATTCTCAGCATTTGTCGGAAACATTTGCTCAGTTATTTGAGGTGATTTGTATATTATTTTAACTAAATTGGTTTATAAATGATATAGGCACGAAAAGCAGAAATGCTGCTAAGCTATAACGATAGACCGATGTTACAGCATTTGTTACATATATTTAAATCATTTTTATACATTTCTTAAAAATCAAAACGTTTTTGCATCAGCAATTCAGCACAATTATATGAGAAGCCAAAAAAATTCATTTGAAAGCAATGTAAATGGGATATAATCAATAAATAATGTAATAAGAGGAAATACATCTTTGAGGCCTTTTTTAGAGGTTCTTCTCTAGCTGCAGTCTATTTTCATCGAATATAAATGAGAAAATGTGAGCATTTAATTGGGAGTAACCGATGCAGTTGAAATTGGCAACGAATATTGCAGACAGTCAATTCATACTTGATGTTGCATCATTGTTTTTGTCGAGTTTATTGCAATGAAATAAAGCGTCGAACTTATTCAAAGAATGGTTTTGATTGTCAGTGTTTTTTTTCATGCATCCAGAGTAAATGGGTCACACTTATGTGCCTCTAATACGGTCCTTGTGATGATCTGTAACTTCGTGCCCCTGTGGAGACGAAAGAGGCCAAACCGTGGACATTCACCTTGATGAGTACAGAGGTAGAATAGCTGACGATTTGTTCGAGCTGCAGGATCACTCTTCATTTTGCGGAAAAAATACTGATCAAAAACACCCAAAATTATGTGCACGTTGACTTCACCCTTCTCTGTAATACAAGAAATATTCTGTCGCCTCACGAAGGTTATAGCAGGTCCTCTACCGATCGTCAAAATGAAGCGGGATGACGTTCCCTTTTTCAGCACATTCCGTCCAAGCTTGCTGAGTACAAATGTCCTGGTGACTGTCCACTATCTGTTATTTAGAGTCTCTTAGCATATCGGAAGAAAACGATGACAACAGCGAGCCATATTTATAGCCGTCTTCCACTTTGTGTATAAATCGCTTGTACACTATCTAAGCATTTTTAGTGATTTTGCTTCTAGCCAGTGTTCGGCCGTTCTGACGTTTTGCCAGAATTATCGATTTGAGTTGATTCTTTTTCGAGTATGTGCTCATCCATTTATAGCAAAAATATTCCTCTAAGTAACCAAGTTTTTGTGTGTCGTTTTATAACTTTCTGAATGAAAAGATTGGAGAGGACCCTATTTTCATAACATGCTATGTTCAGTTTCCTCCACATTTTCCTCCCCAAAAACGTAACAGTCCTCCAAAGTGTAGAATGAAGGTGGAGAGTGCCGGGGAGGAGGTTGTGGACCCTCATTGATCTGAATTGTTCCTAGCAACGAAACAATATTAATAACGAAGCGATTTACGTCTAGGTGATCCAATGATGGCGGTTGTTCTGCTAACGGCGCGTGACGGAGGATCAGTGCTGCGTGATGAATATTTCGACGAGGTTGACCGTCTAAACGATTATCTCCTGAATAACTTTACAATCACTTGTGGGAAGGAGCCAATCAAATATAAGGACCTCTGTGCGCCGTATTGTAATATGAATGCCGCTTTGAGACTGTTTAAAGTACATCTTCGCTTAAATAAGGCCGTTTTCTTCATTTCTAATATGCAATTTTTGCATTTTTGATATTCGCAAGGAGGGTGTTATTACTTCGTTAGATGCCCCAAATCATTTGCAACGGATGTAGTAACATGTATAGTGCACCTTTCTGAATATTGCTAAATGTCAGACATTTCGTTAGAAATCATTATGTGAACAAAAATGTGAGTGCATCGAACTACCGTTTCGGAGGGTTTTACGGAAGTTTCAAGGATTTTTCGTTGTTCATGTCATGAATGTTTCTGCACAGGCAATTTGGAAGAGGTGAAGTGTTCTATATATATATATATATATATATATATATATATATATATATATATATATATATATATATATATATATATATATATATATATATATATATATATATATATATATATATATATATATATATATATATATATATATATATATATATATATATATATATATATAGTAGTATGGAAAATTGCACAAACTAATGAAAGATGTGGTTCGGTCATGTGCTGCGAACTTTTCCCTCGTTGTGTTGAAAAGCCAATATACTATTTTGATATAGGGAACTCCGTGCGTTTTTTCGCCGGAATA
Source organism: Ascaris suum (assembly GCA_013433145.1). Classification (NCBI taxonomy): domain Eukaryota; kingdom Metazoa; phylum Nematoda; class Chromadorea; order Rhabditida; family Ascarididae; genus Ascaris; species Ascaris suum. The sequence goes on along the minus strand of CM024172.1, from coordinate 5,856,425 downwards.
AAACAGAAGTGTTGACAGCATTTTCGGTGCAGCTGAAACATTTACCGAAGGTTTAATTTGGTTGTATAAATAATGAAGCACAAAAAAGGTTTCCCCCAGCTGCTTCTATTTCAACATATCTATAAAAGAGGGTAATTCCTGTCAGCCTAGCAGTATACATCCATAATTTTGCTAGTAATCATCTGCTACTGAATGTTGCATAAATGTAACTTTTCAGCAAGGACTTGATTATGAAAAAGTGCTTCTAAAATTAGGCAAAGAGCTTTCACCAGAGACAACATTAACATATCCGGTGGCAAAGATTGATGGCTTCGAGGTGCACCTCGAGAGGAATCTTTTCGGAATACGAATGAAGGAAATCATCAACAAGAAAGCATATGTGGGAGAGAAAATGACGCCCGATAAACTACCTGCAAATACTACTTACTCGCAAATGCTAACAAATCTCGACTTTGTTAAGGTATAAATTTGCTTCGAGAAGCCGAGCAATCTGTTCTAAGTTGCATTAGTATAAAGTTCATAGACAGTAATTAACGTTCGATCGAGGATATTTAGATGCTCTAGAATTTCTTTGGCTTCTTGAGAACGCTAGAAATGTTTCATCTCTTCCTGAAGGCTTAAAAAGAGCACTTATATTGAAGTGTCCTGTGAAAAGAAGAAATATATGTAAGGATTTATCCTTTGATAATTCATCACAATCATTTAACTTGAACTCAGTCGTCAGAAATATGCATAAAGTTCTGCAGATCATTCGTACACTTCAAAAGAAAATAGTATGGGCAATGAGAGGGTGGTATATTAAAGCATTCTTCTTAGTATATCTCACTTCATTGGTAACTGTGATCTAAAAGCCGCAATTAATCAGTCTTCTCTCGTGGATATGAGTTGACATCGTTGAGTGAGTCCTGGAGAAAATTTTTTGGGAAGAGATCTTCTATCAAAAAAATTTCTAATGTGCCTTCCCCAAATTTCTATGAGCCAATCAGCTATACGAACTCCTTATTGCAAAGTATACCGTCATGAATTGCTTTTCGTTATACAGTAATCAGGTGGTCGTTGAAGTCGTCCAGAGAATTCTATGAAGGCTTAAAGTTTCGAATGATAACACACAAATGCAATTCTAGTGCTACTTAATTTGTTATTTAGGTTATTCTTGTAACATATCGTGGTGATAAGACGACTGTTGATGTCGACAAAAAACTAACAATATGGGAATTAGCGGTATTCGAATTTAGTCGTGAGAAATATAATAACGAATTGATCGATATGCAGGTAATAGAATCTGCTTCATTTTTCACTTCAAACAGTTTGTTCAGATTTTTTTACAATTAAGAACTTGTATCTCACCATTTTTTAAATCAAGAACATGTATTTCATCTCCTCTTAAACTGAGAAAAAGACTGAGTATGAGTAATAACACTGTTGTTTCGCAGACCCATTATCGATGCACAGAGTAATGTAATGGTTTTTAATTACGGTCAGGTAATGCGCCAAGTAGAGATAGAGTAATAATTTATGCTGAGGTTTCGGCTCTTTGGGCCACAATACTACAGCACATCAAGCTGAAAATCATCACATAAAATACACTTTTCTACGTTACATGGAATTACGATAAACTGCCATGTTAATGCAAGAGGGCTCCAAATATATATATATATATATATATATATATATATATATATATATATATATATATATATATATATATATATATATATATATATATATATATATATATATATATATATATAAATATATATATATATATATATATATATATATATATATATATATATATATATATATATATATATATATATATATATATATATACATATATATATATATAAAACACATGCAGCAGAATCCGTACGCATCCAACAAATACTTTTCACGCCACTTGACGCATTCTTGCGACAAAATAATCCATACTAGTTGATTTCAGGTGATTGGAACGGAAATTCTTGATCAACAAATGATAAAAGATGGTCAGAAAATGACACCATATTTTGCTGCAGGTGATTTCTAACATTCGTTTCGATGCGTTCGCAGTTGACGTTCACTGAGCTTGCAAACAATTTCCGGTGGTGTATTTTGGTACATTGTGGCATCATTAGCGTTGTAAAAACAACCCTTCATTTTCGTTCCCAATTTCTTGATTCTTTTCTTTATCACAAGCGGAGCCGTTTTGAAACACTCAACTAGACATACCTGCATAATAAAGAGTATTCAATGAACAGTAACGATGGTGCACAAAAACGTTTAAATATATCATAGCTATAAAATCGATGGCTTGTGAAGGGAATGATGAGGTGGATGCGATGTTTGTTGGTAATAGCTAGGATACTGCTTTTTAAATTTTCCTGTTTTTTGAATTATTTCTTCCCACTATGGAGGGCATTTATGCAGATTCATTTATATGACGATAAAATCGTTTGATACGGCAAAATCCTATCAGCATTTTCAACTAAAATATCAACCCGAGTGAAACCTGTAGTCGGGAATTTCCCAATATATTTTTAGCGAGAATTATCATTAAGGAGAGAATTTTGTTGGAACTAGTCGCTTTTTATTACAAGCTTTCGTAAGGTAAATCAAAAACGACGTGTTGCGTTTCCACTGTGCAAAAAGACATGTCTTTTCCGTTTTTATGGCAAAACGGAACTCTTTAAGTTCCAGGTTGCTTCCTTTTCTAAAATTTAAAGAGAGGGATGGAAAGGTTTGATTGAAGTTTTTGATGCACATCGGAGGCGATTTTCATTGAGGTCATTTTTCTTCATTTGTTCTCAGGTTTTTTTGATGAAAAGCAAGAATGAGTCATTGTAGGTGTGCTACCACCTATCAAGTGATATATTTATCTACATTCACCTAAATGCTTGAATTCTATCTCACATTTCATTGCTTGTTTTTAACATTGTGCCTTCAAATGTGTATTGAAAATGAACACTCACCTCGAATTCTCATGCTTCAACATTTTCGATCTGATGTACGGTGTCAGTAATTAAAGAGCGCATTCAGGATTCGGTTTTATGACGGTGTTTGTAGCGGTGACAGTTTTGACGAATGCGATCTTTTATAACGCAATGGATTGGGGCAAAGTACTTGTTGCGTGTGGTGCGATCACCTGTCCAATACTTTCTATAACGACCACATTCGGATTGGTTTCTTTATTCGGCATGCGCACCAACTCATTTATGCTCGTTATGCCATTCCTTATTATGGGCATTGGTAAGACTTTCAATGTTATTGCGATGCCAGATTTATGATTTTGTAGCCAATGAACCGCTTTACATAGATCCTAAGTGTTGAAAATTTCGTTGATGAAAGGATTAAAAATTTCTTTTATTAATCTTGTATATTTGACTGCTTTCTGACATATTCACATCCTCTTTTTTAAAAATCGTCTTTACCGGATGGTTGCATGGATGGATAGTATTTAAGCATGGTGTCAAAATGGACACATAGCGACTCTAATATGGGGTCGTTTGCGAATGAAAAGATGCCTTTGTGATCTTTCGGTAGAGTGAGGTACGGCAGATATTTACGGCCCCAAAAAGTTTAGCTTACTTGAATTTTCCACTCGTCCCATATCTAGGTGAAACCTAGTGGGATATGAAAGTAATGTACACTGTAAGGTGGATGCAGTTGCTTTAGATATTGCGGAGGAATATAAGAATGTTGGCTGCTATATGGATCACAATAATTTGTAGATTAATACACCAAACATTTAACAGCAAATTCTCGGCGTTTGATTTCCTGCGAACGCCTTCTCAAACATTCATTATGTGCCGCAGAGAGTTGTCAGATATAAAAATATAGCGTACGGAGTGTTGCGAAGAAGGTTATATTAAAATCGAGTGGTATTTCATGCAGTTAGTGGATAAACGGCAAAATAAAATTATTACATTTCTTAGTCCTTTGTACAAGAGTGAGAAATGAATATAAATTTTGAAGAGCTTTCATGTTGAAAAATAGATCCAATTGCAGGAGTGGACGATGGTTTTTTAATGCTACATTCATGGCAACGTCTTGCATTACACTGTAGTAATGTACCACTTCGTTTGCGTATGATCTTCGAAGAAGTCGGACCTTCGATTACGATCACTTCACTCACCAATGTTATCTCTTTCGGCATCGGTGCGCTCACTCCAACACCAGGTTGATACATTCTCCTTTTATTTACTTTTTATTTATTTATTTCAATCGATAGAGCATTCATTACGAATAGATGTCTCTTCATACGGCTTCCATCTACCCTGACCCAATGCCTCTCTGATCCATCTGGCTCCTGTGGTCTTCTGGTCGGCCTCTACTTCTTGCACATCGGTCACGTGAAGGTATAAATTCTCCTTTGTTCAATGAAATTGCTTACATTAACATCATCGGCATAGAAGAGTTTGCATTCCGCTTTTCTTCTACTGTTTATCAACTTTGGCCAAATTAAAGAAATTTTCGCTAGTGCTCGAAATGAGCCTGGAAAAATAATTGCGTTGAAAAATTTTATCGCTTTTGTGCGTTAGGCAAGTGTGTTCGCCTATAAGCAATTGATTTTGCAAAAAATGGACGAATGTGACGACAAAATATGGCTGAACATACTGCGGACATATTCCTCTTCGCGAAGACTTTCATTCATTCCGCGATGTTTTAGATATTGCTCATGTCGAAAATTTTTTCATTCAACGACTCGGACAGGTTTTTCAGAAATATTTTTGCTTATGAGAGATTTTCTATTAGACTACTGAAGTCCTCTGCCAATATTTAGCTGAATAACTAACGCTTAAAAACGTTAGTTATTTCAGTCTCATCTAAGTAGACCTATGAAACACTTCAGAATCTGCTGCCAAACGTTTCAGAGATACGATTATTTTGCATATCAACAGCAATAGCAATGGGACTTGATTATTTATATGAATTGATATTGTTCGGACCCGTGCTTGCACTCGCAGCTCGATGCGAACGAAAATGCGCTAACTCGGAGAACCCTTCAGCGAATCATTTACATGTACCACTGCGTGGATGGAGACTTAAAGTAATGCCCGCCTCATTTTTATACGCCATTCCGGATAAATCCATAAATATCTGAAAAGTGTTGACCGATTTAAATTGGGAATGAAGTTTTTATTTAATGAAGTGGTTGCATCGTGCATTATATTCAGCCATCATCGCGTGAGATAAATGCTCGTTTTACGATATAAATACGACGAATAGAACGTTTATAGGTCGCACTTAACTGTTCTTAGTTTACAGTAGATATTCCACAATTGAAAACAGAAGGCGTCATTTTAATGTGCCGTTCTATTACGTGCGGAATCTTTCAGTGCTTTCAAGAAAGCGCCAAAGAATTGCTTACAAGGAACACTTTTTGTGCAGTCATTCTTACGTGAATGAGACGAGATTTAGAGGGAAATCTCTTCAATTATTCATTCCTGAACTCGAGCGATTTCCATTATTAAAAAACAAAAAGAAAATTCACACTATTGTGAAACGAAAATAAGTACATTTACAGATCGATAGTTTCATGAAATGTGTACTGAAATATTATTGTCGAATAATTGGTCATCGAGTATTTACGATTATTTTGATTGGTGCAACTGTTATATATTGGTATTTTGCATTTCTTGGTGCATTAACGATCAAGACTCGTCTTGATACAGTGAAGATACTACCGAAGGATTCGCCAATTCAAGTACCGAATCGAATCCTTAACGATATCAGTATGATTTTACTTATTAATTGTTCTTTTAATTTCTTCAACACTGCAATACAATTATTAATATTGCATCGCTAGGTAAAGGAAACTATTGAAGTAACCATAGTTTCTTTTCATCACTGCCATTTTACCATTTCATTATTGTTTTGATTAAGTGCTTTTTTAATTAAAACAATAGTTAGCGTGAATAGTTGTTCGAAATGTTTTTTCTTTGCAAACTTTTTCGTTATGCCTAGTTTTCGTTACGCTTCTTGAATTTATTTCAAATTTTCACGTTTGCTTTTTATGCGTTTATGGGCGCTTTTGCAATGGCGCGTTGTAGAGGCGTCTTATTTGTGCATATGCGCATTTGTGAGTCTACCCATTCAAGAGCTGCTACCTAGGGGCCATTAATGTTCGAATTTTAAAATATGGTAGGTGTGATATAAACATCTGTGTCATATTACACTGGAGCTGCCGACTTCAGTGAAATATTATGAGCTATAGGCAATCAAAGAAGGAGAAAGAAAAGGGATTTTGCATCAATTCGGGTGCAAGAAGGCAACATTGTTTGATTTATGGAAAAAAAGGGTGCAAGACGCCTCTTCGAGCAGGTGGAATGATTAATGGGCATTGTTTCGAATCTTTTTTTGCATAAAACTCATGAAAATTGTTAGTGAAGGGAATATAAAGCTTTGTGTCGTATGCTATCTCCTTTAACACGTTTCTTCACTTATTTTTACTGTGCTCTTCGTTTTTCACTACGGTAATTTTATTTCTTCCAGGTTTATTACGCTTTTCTAGTTTATTCAGTAGCAATCTCGATTTTATATGTAATCTTTAATTATTTCTATGGATAACAATCCAATCCGTTTGGGCGAGCACTATTCTTCAAGGTTCCAGTTACGTTGAGAACTGAAATGAACATTGCCAACCAGAAATTATGGATAAAGTGCTATTGATGCAAAAATTGATGCAAAAACGGTATCTAAACTAATCTCGGGGAAGTCTCTTGCATTATAGTTTGGGCTGAGTATCATCCGGTAACCGTTATGGTCAACAAGGAGCTCGATATTAGGGATCGTTGTCAGATGGATCGCTTCTGGCATATGGTCGATAAATTCGAAAGTCTACCACACTGTCGAGGTAATTTCACTGATTATTCGGAAACGCAATCGCTAGAGCAGAGAGTGAATGCAGTGAGATAAAATATTAGAAATTCATTTCTACCGAAACTTTACTCGCTTTAAAATGCTACTTGAATTCGATAAACTCGATATTTATTCGAAGATATTCTCATAATTCGATGTTTTCCGAATCATTTAAAAAATCTGTGGAGCAGAAAAAATTCACACATGAAATGTTTTATTGCGAATTCTTCACAGACATATTATTCTTCGTTGACATTTTTTTATAGGAAATATTTCAACACTTTTATGGCTACGTGACTATGAGAAATTTTACGAGAAAGGTTCACCGATGGACTTATTCTCGTTGCTCGGATTCGATGTGGGTAGCGATCGACGGAAATCCAACAACGATCCAACTAAAACTGGCCTCGATTATGATAAACTCGATGATTTTCTTGAATCACCATTCTATGTGCATTGGAAGACGTTTATGCGGGTTACTCGTACAAGGTGAGTTGCAGAAGTCGTTGAGTGTTTTTCGAATCGTAGCATAGAAACTTCCTTATCTCGAGACTTCCAACTTGCGGGTACTTTGCCTCATTTCACCATGATATAGCCAAATCAAGTGTTTTGATGAACCACTGATGTGTTGATATCTTTAAAATATTTACCGTTTAATGGATACGATGTTGAATATTTAAGAAGCCTCACTGCTGTTCCGTCCATCCATCCCTTTTCACTATTTCTCGCAATCTTTCCCAGTGTGTTAGTTAAAGGTGACGATGCCGCTAAGCTGTCCCTCAGTGCTGATCGCATCTTATGAAGCTTAGTCAGCATAGAGTATTCGTTGTGCAAGTGGGGTCCATCCTGACGAAACGATGAAAATGTTTTAGTGGGCAATAGTGTGTTTGCTGACAGATCAGTCTTTTCATAACTCACTGTTGTTTATTTCGAAAACCAATTGATTTCCGAGTATTTCCGATTTTGACCGCAGATCACGATGGGCTCCTGAAAGTTTTTTCTTTCCACCTTCTTTACTTAAAGAAAAACATTCATATTGATCCTTAAACTAGTTCCCGATAGCTTTCAGAATCATTATTTCAATATTGCAATAACGTTGACATTGCCTTGCTCAATGAGTGTAGAATGGCTCCTTGGATTAAATAAACCTTAATGTAGTTTTTGTTATTGCATTTATCTATGCATATTGCAACGTCTTTTTGCACTTGCATTCCTTTTTTTTGCAACGAATCGGTATTTCTTTGATATAAACTTGCGTTTTTTATGACTGCAACTACTGGATCATTTATTGCAGCTCCATGTTTTGCGTCCTTATTCGTTTTTTTGTGAATTTTCCAGACGATTTTCGTTAATGTGCTATCAACGCTCATCGCTCTCCTCAATCATATTTCGTATTAACTGTAGTGCACTTGCGATCAGCGTTGTATTACTTACGGAATTCTGATGTTATCCTTTTGGACGTTATCGGGAAAATTTTCGCCGTTTCATGCCAACACCGTACGGGTGACGTAGAACACTTGCAGTGATGGACCACGAGTTAGCAGATTTTGGTTCATAGTCGCCTATCGGAATATGTCCACTTGGGAGCAGCGAATTGAAATAATGCAAACTTGGAGGAAGATAGCCAATGATCACAAGGTGAATTCGGTTTCACTTTCTCTAAATGTCGTTGTGGGAGGATAGTAAAGAGGAGGAGGAGGCGAACAAACTATACTGATTGTTGGGTACAGTTAGCTATTGGTTTAGCTGCAAAACTTTCCTCAATGTTAGCTCGCATTTCCACAGGTGGGATTGCTTTTTATGATGGTGTAGGTGAGAATTTCAATAATATGTTTATGAATATAATTCCACTCCAACATTTTATGTTTTATCTCTAATGAATTTTTACTTTGGAGTGACGGTTATAAAGTTATAGGAGACCTCATTTTTTAAAGAATTTCGATGTTATGTCATGTTGCTAACTTTTCATGAACTGTCGATTGTTTATGATGTTTCAGTGTTCGAGAACCACGCAACATAGAGTGTTTTCGATTTCAGGATTTGAATGTCACCGTATGGGAAACGAATGGAATGTTTGTTGATCAAATGCTAAGCTTAAAATCGGTTGCCATACAGGTAAAAATGCTTCTTTTCCTAAGACAAGAGAAAGCATATGTGCTTTTGCTGATAGTAGGTAGAGAATGCTAAACGAGTACCCATAGCTGGCTTTTCGGTAACGTCTTTGCAAGGAGAAACAAACTGAATGTGAAGATACCCGCAAGGAAAGGTCATTCGTTTCCCATTCCTCTTCTATCAATTTAGGTTATCTGGTCTGCTCAGGGCTCTGTGTTCCTTTCAATTACCATTTACGGCCTCTATGACATCTAATAAAAACTGTTGATATGTTAAATCACACTGTCTTGGGATACTAAATATGCGTGAAGTACTAAGTGGGCCATGGATTTATTGGGGTTCCGCCTACTTTAGTTCGATGAGCTTACGTCGATTCCGATTATTTAGTTATCGTCGGCAGCAGGTATGAATTAGCATTAGTGCTGCTTTTAACTTATGTGCTAATATGACCACAAGTTTATCGGTCAATTGGCCGCAACTTTGAACGGTTGCAGAAGTGGAAAAAGCAATACAAGTGTCTCTAGACTACACCAGGCCTCTATGGTAGTCTGTCATAGAACTAGCTTCCTTGCGAGAAAATGCTTTAAGGAAACTGTGTGATTTGTTTCATCTTTTTTATGTTTAACTGATATTATTCCCTAGCAGAATATAATTAAAATGTGATGCAATTATTTTGTTTAAAAATTAGTTTTTTTTCACACCAGAAATTGTTCTGCTCCTTTACAATATAGCACATTTACAGCAGCTGTGTTGCGCAATTAATAAGATTATGTTACACACCTGTGGTATGTTATCAGTGAAATTGTTGATGATGAGTTTGCAGACGGGTGCCCTTACGTTGATTTGTATGGCGGTGGTATGTGCGATCTTCATTCCAAATCCATGTAGTGTTATAACGGCGTCGATTGCAATCGCTTCTATCAGTCTCGGTACGTTAATCCGCTGTAAGCCTACTTCACTTAAAATTAACCTATCACTCTAAAAGCAGTTCATTAACCTTCCCGATCAGTGGTTTGATTATAATTTATAAGTATAATATCAGTCTTGAATATTTCATTAAGCAAACGTTCGGTTATGTCCAAGTTCTTCAAATTGTTTTTTACTTAAAGGCATCCAACTGAATGTTGTTAGTTACTACTTATATAGTGTCGGGTACCTTGCAACTATCGCAGAGTGGGAGGGGATAGAGGGGGAGTAGGTGGAATGAGGAAGTGAATGAGTGGTTGGTTGAAAATGGCCGATTTATTTGCTCAGCGATGTAATCATTCGGCAAAGAATGCTGTACGATTGGAGAACGATATTACTGTATATTATGGTACAGGGGATATTAAATCGATGAAAGAAAGCCTTATACGATTGCACTTAACATTCATTCTGCTCAGTGGGTAGGCCCTTGGGACAACATCTGTTTTCTCTTATCGTATATTCTCCGACATTTCCAAGAAGCTTATTCCCAAATTAGTTTTTTGAACGCTTGCTAGCGTCAAGACTCATACTGCTTCATGAGGCCAAAAACCGTTCACTGTGATGCTGATGCTAATTAATAACACTCAAAAACTGCTTATTGGGATCTATCAAAAATGTGAGCGCCGGTAGAAAGACTCGACCTCAACATCCAAATATCTATCTTTCACTGTTCACAAATTTGCCACAAGCATTACTGAGGGAACGTTAAGTGAATTTAAATCAGAAATAAATAAATTAGTATGTGGATTCATGGATAAACGTGGCACATTGTGACCAGTTACTATCAGTTTGGAGCAAAATAAACGGTCGTTTTCAGTCTTAAATTTGAAGCACTATAGCTGAGGCATCATTTTCATGTCACGAGAGCTGTACTTTCCCATGACGGTCTTTCGTATTGCAAGCGGCTGTTTCGGAATACTTCTCACAGCACCACCGAATGGCTGTCAGAATCTTTTTGGAGCGGAAGATTTCGTTCTAGAAGCGCTAAAGGGAAAGGGGGTGTCGAATTTGATGACAATGCTGCTTCAACTGTTGCGACGACAAGCAAATACTGACTGATTTATGTAGCGATTATGTAGCGATCGGAAATAGGGAGGTGGTGGAGGCCGTTCTAGCAACTATTAAGCACACGCTTATATAGGCTACCGAAGGCACACGCAGGTGCCAAAGTTCACATTTGAGACGCCCATTCAATAGTGATAAACAGGAAGCTTCTTACGTAGTACATGCAAGTGCCAGATGTTCACATTTGAATATATCTTCAATAAAAATAGAAAGTGCATGATTTTCGCGATTCGCCATCTGTTTGTTTCGACCATGTCCAATCATCGGCGGAAATCAGATGCCCTTTAGCCGTTCGCTGCTCGTTCTATTATTTAGCTGAATAGCCTCCATTATCATATTCGGCACTTCCTCAGGCCTTTGTTGATACCATATAGTCACACGATGCCGTAACAACACAAAGAGCTTTGTTTCTTAGCTGCACCGAATGCGAATGATCGCGTTCGCTTCGCGTTAACGCAACAGGGGGAGGGCTAAGGGGAAGAGGCGACAAGTTCGTCGACACAGGAAAAAACGCGTTTCCCGCTACCGTAGAGTACCCATGTTTCATTAGCAGTAATCATACAGGTAGTAAAAGTCATTTTTGAAACGAATAAGGAGACTGGAGCGAGTGTCAAAACATGATTGCTACTAACCATTCGTCAAATCACTGGGGCCTTCCCTGCATTTTAGTCACTTTGTCGATTTGTTGAAGGCGCCTGCCGACTGGTGCATAGACTACCTCCTGCCCTGTTCCCAGGGTCTGGATTGGCCTGCACGTTCTCAGCTAGCTGCACTGCTGCGCTTAATTCAACATTTTAAAGCGAGTTGTTGTGACCACAGTCAAAGGTTCATTTCGAAAAGCCAGATCACTAGAAGCGAAACCTTGGGTGCTCGTTTATTCTGGAGTTGAGTGGTGCCCTCAAGCACAGTTGATGTCACTGTTGGCTTCGGCAAAATCACGGCCGAATTTGTACTCATGGAGCATAATGACACGTTCATTTCGTAACGACGATGACAAAATGACAAACACAATGACGAAATCACGGCTGAATAACATATACTTCGATTGTCTACAAAAGAAAAAACATAAACGTTACCAAAATCTTCAGATTTTCCGCTTGTTATTGTCTACAAGCAATAATCCATTCAAATCCTCTTGGTTCAATAAAATTGTCGTTTCTTATCGTGTTTTAGGTGTGTTTGGATTCTTATCATGGTGGCATTTCGATCTCGATCCAGTAACAATGGCGGCGGTATTGATGTCAATAGGTTTATCTGTCGATTTCACTGCTCATGTGTCCTATCATTATCAGGTTAATCTAAATCGAATAAGTGTCGTAATCGCAATTCCAGTTGAATAATGTTCATTGTTTTGAGAGACTCAAATAGCGCATCGTTGAATGCGCCGAAGAGGAGGCTATTTGAATTTCCATACCATATTGTTCGCACTTCTGTTTTCTCCAGTAAATTATACAGCTGCAGTCGTTTTCAATTAGAGGATCGTCTGATATCGTCGAAATCATTTTTTAAAAACTAGGTGGTGATGAAAGGGTGATTACAGTGTTTTATTGCGGATATTCCTTTTCTCTCTTGCTTTCTGAGTGCAAATATCTGACTGTTGGGATTGAATCCTTCGACGTTACCGGTGCCTTTCCGGGGGTAAAGTTTAGTTAGAGTGAGACAAAAAAAAAACGCTCCCCGGCATTCGTTTATTTGGGTTGTGTTCAAAGTAATTTGTTCAGCTGAGCTCTATACTTTCAGCTAACAAATCACAAAGAAGTTCGCAATGGGAGAATCGTGAAAATACCAATGGAAAGTCAACAGGAGAAGCTCGAGCACACACTTCGGAGTGTTGGCTGGCCAATGATTCAAGCGGGCGCTTCAACTGTGATGTGTGTTCTGCCGCTGTTGTTTCTGCAGGTAACATATTTGTTGCACTGTAGGAATTCAGTCCATTCAGTTTCTCTATTATATAGTTTTAAATAATCTCTTCAAAGAGTAGCAAGAGAAACTGGATACCAACGACGGAAAATGTTTTTATCAATATTGTCTTCGTAATGAATGTCACTTCTACCGTACTTTTTTGATTACAACACTCCCCTTAGAATTCATTCGCATAAATAAAAGATCACTCCGGGGTGTTCAGGGAAGTAAGAGGCGCTTCCTTTAATAGGAATTCTCCTTGAAATTTAGACCGTAAACCCCTATTGAACCTATTGAAACGCTAGAGAAATAGGGGACATTCTTCATAATACAAGACCAAATACAAGGACCAAATGCTTGAGAAAATAGAAAAACGATGTTAGGTTGCAGGTGGTTTCCGCACCATCTGAAGTCTTGAGTTCTTGCTTCGGCGAATAGATTCATATCATATTATTCCAGAGCTATTCGCCAGTGGTTTTCGTCAAAACAATATTCTTGGTGGTCGCTTGGGGCTTACTCCACGGTTTGATCGTTTTGCCAGCTTTCCTTGGCGCACTGCCTAAATGCCTGACGGATGCAAACTGCTATCGAACCTTCCTATCAACAAGCAGTCAACGATCATGCCGCTACGTCGGACCGGCAGATCCTGAAACAGCCGATGGACAAGAAATTAACAGCAGTGAACAGTACTGCGCTGCTTCTGTATAGGACATGGGTTTTATTAACCAACCGGGCTCCTCTATTTGCTTTAATGACAGCATCAGCTGTAGGATCGAACAATTGTACATACTAGCTCAGGAAATAGAGATTTCTGCTATTACGAGTTGTAGTGAAAAATATTATAATATGAGGAAAGGATAAAACGTCAAGGGTCATTGTTTAATATTTTCTGCTTTGCTTGTTGTTTATATGCGCTTTGTTTTGGCAATTATATCTCTTGTTTAAAAGGGCTGTAAAGGTTCGTTCGTCTTGAGTGGTCTATGTTCACCGATACCGCTGAAAGTGAAAAACATGAAGATATGAATCTATTGGAAGTCCAAAAAACATCCAGCTGAAAGGAAATTAGTTTGCGGTATGCGCGCAAAGGTTCCTACTGCCAACTTCACCTATTCATTCACTGAAATATAAAACAGATGTTTCCCATGTATTGCTTTTTCGTGATAATATTAAAACCTGTCTAAAGCAGGAAAGAAAGGAAAGAATTTTTCGTGGAGAGGAAAGAAAGAAGAATTTTTTCAAAGGAAAAGGTCTAAAGCAATAACTACTTTATGCGCATCATTTCCTCTTTAGAACGGTAGCAGTCTCTTGATATATAACAAAATTCACTGTGCTTTTGAAATGCTCTTTTAAACATTGAGATCTATATGTGTTTTAAATGACTGACTCCTCAGGGAGTTTTTTTGTTTTTGGAACGATAACGCGAAACTCGTATAACTCATTGGGGCAGTGAATAAGATTGTTTTAGAAGGGCTGTACCCCCCCCCCCCGGCCTTCCCTCCTTCCTCATGTTTTAGCTCCGGGGATACCCTACTGCTTTAACAAACTGTTCATTAATTTCGAGGCAGACCTTATCCATGCTTTCGTATGTTTCACAATAAATGCACAAAAGCTTTAGAGATGTCCCTTAGAAAATAGGGATTCCTCTTTTGGTCCTTATTATGCGATCGAGCGATCGGCAAGTATTGCTCTACTTGTACGTATATGTTTCAACTCCCGAATCGATTTTTTTGTTTTCCGTTAGATATTCGCATGCGACTTCGCCGAATTCACTAGTGAAAGTGAATGCTTCAAAAATACTAATTCACATAAAAATTAGAGCAGGGAAAATTAGCCTGATGTTATAATTAGAATTAAACTTCACTAGAAACAACGAAATCAGCTTCTCATCCGACTTCCTTTATTGTATCTTATGAACGAGAATACGAAAGGAATGAGAGTAGTTTTACAATCAATGCACCTTTTCATTCCATTGTACTTTCGGAAACAACGCAGAAAAAAGAATTGCATTGCTTTTTCTTGAATATCGGTGGAATCATCGAATGTGGAACCATCTGTGCTTTTTACCATGAAACAACGACTCGAGTGTAGCGTTTTGTAAAAAAAACATTATTACTTAACGAAATGCGATAAACTCAATGCCATTTATTGGTTTAAAATAAGATTCTTAAATACGACGTTTTGACGCTTAAAGAAATGACGATGTATCATTCGACCTGGGAATGCGTTCAATAATCTTCTAATCTCATTACATTTGTTGCCATATTGATAACATATACATGTGTTTGTATTAATAACATATGTTTGTGTATGTCCGTGTCTGTTAATCGTTCTAATTATGGCATTACCTGTTAGTTTGCTTATAATCTAATGATACGTTCTCATCATTCAATGGAATAAATCTCTCTTGCTCATCCAAGCGTTATTTTGTCTCGATGCATAAAAACTCAGTTTTGTTCATGCTGAGGACAATAGATTCCTTTATTTTGTTCCTTATACAAAATTTCCACCTACCATCTCCTTCAACAACTTTTTTTTCATCAGTGAAAGCCTAAGAATATTAGAGCCTAAGGCAGAAGGCGTGATGGAGCCGAGAAATTTATAACCGATCACCAGTTGCACGAATGATAAGGAATAATGAAAGCAAAACAAGAATTAGGAGTTAGCCTTGAATTTTGCGAATAAATGAGAACGCAACGGGAGGGTTGTCAAAGGTCACGTATTTTTGATTTAAGCTGAAAAAATTCAAGAGCAAATTAAAACGCAGGTAGAAAATGGCGGCTTCAGTGTAAATCCGCAAATGCAGTGAGTAGATCACAAATATTGCACCAAACCATTTACAATCAACATCGCTGGTGCTACAACCTCGCTGCCCAAAAAATAACCATTGAAAAACACTTGGAACGCAGACCACCTGGAATAGTCAATCAGTTTCACAATATTTTCAACAAAACAATATAGGAATTGCGAAATAGGGCCAATTAATCAACTTCCTTGAAAATTGATCGCCTTAAAATGTGGGAAAATTTTTCCGCCTCCTTAAATGTTTATGGCTCATTCGCATTATTGCATAGACGAGCACACGAACTGCCCTCGAATATAACTATGTCGATGTGCAACGATATCGTATAGCGACCAACCCTGCCGGCGATAACGTCTATGAGCTATCCTCTTTCTACAGTCGGAATGGTGCCGGAAGCGGATCAAAGAGAATCTGAAGCAAGATGGAGCGCATTCTTTCCTCATATTACAGTGCAATTCTGTGACCTTTTGATGCAGTCTTATGTAAGAAAAAGTTGAGATGAAGTGACAAGTGATAATGACTGTTACAACTTTAATTCCTTTCTGCGCAACGCGTTCACATGCGACATTGTCAAAAAGTTATAGTTCATGCAAAACTTCTGGCTGTGGAGAAATCGTCCTTCATTGCTTCACATCGTACCATTTTTTTCACGCAGTCTCCACAGAAAACTAAAAGATTGCCTGTTTATATGGTGTTTTGAGCAGATTCTGTGATCCTCTATTCGATGTCCTTCCGATTCCCATTCAATGACGTGTTCTTGTGCTGAGCTCAAGTGCTAAATAGTTGGTGGTTATTGCTGGACAGCTTGGCCGAGATAGGGTAACGTTTCGCTAGCTATCACATATTTATGTTCGCTTGCAATTCGTGTTCATTGAGCGAATGAATGAATTCGCATGCACATGGCAACAAATTAGAGTGAAAATAGCTGATTAAATGAAGATAAGCGAATAAACGTTCATTGTTACGATAAACAACAATCAATCCGTTCTATTAGGAGTGCTAATGCGGAAGCAAAAATCGAAACAACGTCATGATAAAAAGACAACGAATAAACAGCGATGGGAAGGACGAACATGACGAAAATATTTGTAAATGAGTTACATAGACAATAGTTTCGTTATTGGAAACTGAACTGTACGCGTTGGGAGGAGGGAGGGGGGCATATTGCAGAAATGGAGAAATATAAATCTTAAATTGCTTCAACAGCATCGAAAGTTTTCAAGATTTATCTTCCATCTTCACCCTAAAAGTTCGATATTGTATGTTTGACCAGCCCAGGCCAAAAATTTCACCTCCAGATTCAACGATGTCATCCAACGTTTCTGCGGGAAATGTCCGCTGAATGCCGAGCTCTGACATTTTTGGCTTCAACGCTACCTTTGTGCTGTTAACCCTGGAGCTTTTTTCAACCATTTGGTGCAGGCCTCGAATGGAACTTTGGTTTTCACAGCAACCATTAAATTTCTACTCTAGTGCGACGGATATAAACGAAATCGGCATGCAGCCACAGCAACCGTAATGCCCGAAGCAACGATCATTTTTGTGTGTACGCCAGCACGTCAATGCCAGGTGTGTTTGCATAGGCGCACATGAACGGATGTGTAGACACGAGTGTTCTGACGCACATGCGCTTTGTGCTTGCGCATTTGTGGCCGACAACTCCGGACGAAGGCTCTCGTAATTTTCTGCAATCTTTTCAACATATGGAATACCCCATGGACTCAAGTTTGCTGAGTTAATTTTTATTATTTTGCTATTCTATGGTCTTGTGCATCTCCTCTTTGCATCTAATTGAATTTACTTTACCTCACCACAAATATATAAATGACAAAATAATCCTGTTAAATCAATAATGAATCGATCATTTAACAAAACGGTTAGTTAATAGGAATTCATATCATTAAGTGCGACAAAATGCAGGTTCATCCGGAATGTCGACTTCGACCATTACTGTTTCGTTCGCCTCCTTTGCATTACGATAAGCCTGAAATATTACGATAATAGTACAATTTATCAATTTTTGAAAATTTTCAGCGATAATAACGCAGAAAAGAGGAGTTTACTGACAAGAGTTTTTCTCTTATAAGGTGCGCTTGCTTCATGTGCAAGACATTCCGTAATTCATAGTGGTTGGGGCGAAAAAACTCGACGGCCGTTAATGCAATTTCACTCTAGCAAGCCCTAAAAATTGCATGCAAGTCCGCCACTTCAACATTATTCTGCTGCTTGAGAATTAATTTCGCGGCATCCGGACAAATCTGCGCGGTATGTTATGCGAAGAAACAGAAAACCTACCCCTTCAACTTTTTGCCACTGAGCCTCATATTGCTGATGTCGTTTCTGTTCGGTGGCGTTCAATTCGCGGCTGAACTCACCACCAATGTACAACTTCGTGCCGTTCTGAAGAAAGACATCTTGAAAATTTGTTGGTAAATTATATCGCTTTATAGAGATACGACAGATTTTTACTGTTACGTCATTATCAGGAATGCTTCCGATGATACGTAAATGAATGGAGTAAAAATCCACCGAAAATCAGGTAAGTACCATGTTTCTATAGATGTTGCCCTATGGTTGTATCAATCTATGGTATACAAATGCCGCTTTGCATACCATCACTTTGCATTCAGGTCCTCCAGGGAGTTCGTTGTCATCGCCATAATCACCACAATCATCGTAGTCGCCATTGCCATCCCGATAGTCAATATGTACCGCAATGGCAACAAAGATGAGCGATGCTGCGATCAATCTGCAACTCAGCTGATTGCATTATACTCTAACGCAAACGCAGTGATGAACTGAATGTGAATTTTTAATTTTCAGCAGTCTCAAAGCGATTGAAGCAAGAGCAGTCGATAACATTTTCATGCCAACCCCATGTTTCAGCATTGTATTGCTACCGAGATGCTTGATGGAAAGTTGAGAACGGAGGACTAGAATCGCACACATCGGATTCTCCGTCATGAACGAAGCGATGTGCCCAACTGAATGTCACATGCATTAGGTGAACTGCCAAACCACCGACCGGGCATACAACACGTCATCTTTTGTTTTCTATCTCTCCAATCAAACCAGTTTTAATTTGTGACCAGCCAAAAAATACGTGCGGGATCGACTGATCGAATACCGAAGAATCTCTTTCACAGCATTACACATAGAACTGACCAGTGGATATTGCAGGAAGGAAATACTCTTCACACTAGCTAGTGATAAGTTGTAGAGATGGGGAACGCACGTATTACAGCTCTCATACAAATTGTGGTGACCCACAAACTATGTGTATGCGGAAATGCAATCTGAAATTCCGAACATGGCCAAACGACGTTGACAGTAATCGTGCTGCAATGCTGCAACTCTCTAGAACTTCATATAGGACGATTGTCAGGCTCTGTTTACAAGTATTTCCGATTATATTCATCAAATTTCTCACCTCAGACTTTAATGTTTTACTGGAATCAAATCAAGGCAGGAAAGAAATGCAAAAATGCGTGCATGCACACTCGCATGAGCGCATGCATGAGGATGCAGTGATGCGCTTTGCAAATGCAAATTTACAAAAACTCATGGAGAAGGATAGTGTTGTCGTGCAGTCAACAATCTTGACGCTTTTTTAAGATCGCCTTTGGCTATCCACCAAATAACGGTTCTTAACGTGCGTAAGCGTGTTCTTAAGTGCAACTAAGCAGATGCTGTCCCACTTTAATTTGAATTGCTTGCTTAAAATCATTTTTTTGAATAGTAGACTCCTGTTTTTTATTTACCGATAACCATTTGTTAGAGGACTGCGTTTCAAGTGGGGTGATTTTAAGCGGCCGTAAAGACTTAATTGTAGTTTTTGTGTGTCGACCGAAAAGAAAGATTTTCGAGCGTTATTGTTATCGTTCCTCTCTCCATCCTCTTTGCATACTCTTTTCAAGCATAGTTCGAGAAACTGTCACGAGAGAAAATCCTTCCGCAAACTAGAATCGTGCCAATTATCTCAGCGCCGCTTGAAGGTGCTTTACGGCGCTCAGCAGAACTCTCGTTCTAATGTCCTGTTTAATTCGCTAAAAGTGAGCTAGTCCCATCTAATCCAGAATTTTAAAGAACAAGTAGTTTGTATAAGAGGCGATTCATGTGGTAACGAATTGCCTTGTTTATTTATTCCATATCTTTCTTTTCTCCTCTCACTTTTTGGATATGTGTTCGATTCGGGTTACTTAACTAGTATTTTGCTACTTACGTTATAAGGTGTTGCATATTTTTGGGCGGTACGACGATGCCGCAGTCGAATCAGTGTAGCTGCAAATGTAATTGATTAGTTATACGTTATAAAGAATTACGAAGAAAATCAGCGGCACTATAAGAGAGCTATGTTCAGTCACTCTCAGCAGGCAGCTACCATTTGGCTTGGAGAGGAATAATTTTTTCCTAGTTTATTTCACAGAGATTTTTTTCAAAGGAGGCTAAGTGAAGTGAATTTATCGTGAAGCGTTGGCGTCTGATGATGATGAGGTGAGGGTGGGAATAAAAGGAGGGATAACAGTTTGTTTTCAATCTGTCTTGCTTGCTTTAGTAAGAATACTTACGCCAAGTACCGTTTTTCCGATTTTGTGAGAGTTCCGATATCAATAGCGGTATTTTCCTTTTCAAAATCAGGAAAATTTAGCGGAAATTAAATGCACCGCTACATATGTACGCTGTTTTCAGGGTCTAATAGCAGTTTTTTATGCAATCAACTGCGCTTCTTCCTACTACTGTACTCTATATATCATGACAGCTGATAGGAAGAGAAGTGGGACAGTCGAATAGGACCAAACTGAACGAATGATTCGGCTAGATTAGCAGATTAAATCATAGAGCGCTCAGATGATGGTGTACGAAAAAACGGAACAATGCAATAACTGATAGATGTGCAGTAATATCAGCTTTAAATAGGGTTCATTTCATAAGCTTTTCGCCCTTTGCTTTATATTACTTTGTTGAAGAGCATTTAGAGATTACATCTCCTGAACAGCTGTCCCAATATGAGCTTTTAATCACATGTTGGCTATGATTTGCAATAACAGGTATTTCTATGTATTGATTTTGCCATTATTCCATATGACAGCGAATGCTGTTATTTTGCTTTTGTTTAGCTATAAACCTCAGCGAGCAATTTGCGTAATGCATTAGCATCTATCTGTTTAGTGGTTCACTTATTTGCACTATCATTGAGCTCGATTATAAATATCCCTGCGTAGGTGTGCAATCGGCATGTGTAAAGTTCATTTGCATATTTGGTCAGCTGCATTACCGGAACAAATGACTATTGAATGTGATACACACTTTGAAGTCTGTTCAACAGTACGTTGCTTTGACGGTCCTCACAGCTGCTATATGACAATGAGCATTGTAGAAGCGAAGCTTACCTCTTGCATTCGATCCAAGACCAGTTCACATTCCAATCTATCAATGTGTTAATCGGCTATGCATATTATTTCAAGTGATATGCCCTCAGAAGTCAACTTGATCAAGCCTACTATAAGGATCTGTTAGGAAAGAAATGAAAATGAAATAGACCTGGGGCATCAGGAAATGTGCAATTGAATGTAATGCCATTTAGCTTCACATACACGTTCATTTATTTAGTACTTCACAATAAAATTCCTCATAACCACAAAAGCTGTTAATAGGCGGTAGTTTCGAAACTCACGGGTGGCGGACAGTTATTCGTACCGTTGTTCACCAAAAAACTGGATGTGGAGGACAGTCTGTGTGCCCTTCGATCCTATTGCATGTCTACATTTCGTGTTCGCACATTCCGAGGTAGAACATTCAATACGTCACTCCGAACAAGATTAGCACTGTGGGTATCTCCGTGAATTCTCGTCTGTCTTTAAATTACTTCATGAATTCTCGCTCTGACATTTTATGACATTTAGAAAACTCCACTTTATTGAATCTCATAGATCATGAAACACAAATGTATTACATAATACATACTGACCCCAGAGGGAATTGTAATGATCGACAGCTCGAGTTTACGACTCATCTGGCCTTTCGTTTTGCAGCAGTGGCAATAAAGCGGATCTTATAGGGTGCGGGTTTTCTCACGGAATCACTTATGGTTTTAGACAACAGCTTAGGACGATTTTTTCACATGAGGTCAGAGAACCTTCCGTCTTTGTAGCATCGCCAGAAGTTTCAAATCTCAATACTTTTATTGTAGTGAAGCAACAGCGGTTGAATTCGGCGTCAGGCGACTGCTTGGCGGATCAAGGAGTTGGTTGATTTAGGAGACTGAGACTGTGCAAGTGAAACAGCGTATTTCGCGTGCTTTCATCACCGTGTTCGCATGTTTAGCACCGTCGAAGCCCTGATCGGACCGACAGAATTTTGACTCGGCAAGATTTCATCACCTTATAATGTACAGTCAGAAAATATTTTGAATAAACCTTTATCTCTTTTTATTGAGTTTTCTACTTGGATGTTTGCTTCCATGCAAATATTTGGACAAATAAATTACCCGCATCTCAAATTCCATTCATTCTATCCGAAACACTTCCATCAGTATACGAAAAAGTGATACTTCTCCCTCCCTCCCACTTTTTTTTTAAATTTTGCATTGGTGTCGTACGTTGTGGATTTCGAAAACAATGAACGACCGCGCCTATAAGGAAGACATGTTGGAAAACTGAGAGGCTCCAGACTATCTAAGGCTTTATTCTAGGTAGCAGAGTAATAAAAATGGAGGAGAGGATAGCGTCCATTATTGCAAGGCCACGAGAGCATGACCCATATCACCTGTTTTTCATTTTTGCATTTGCGCAGCTGCACCGGAATTCATTATCAGGATCATGATTCCAAACAATGAATCAAAAAGCGAACAACTATTTGAATCATTTATTGAACCAAATGCATATGTGAGCGAAATTCAATCCGGAACGTCTTTCGTATGCTGTTGATAACTTTAAAAGTCGTTGCATTTTTCCTTTATGAAGTTTTATTCGGTAAATTTTCATGCCATGCATAAAGTGATCAACAAATTAGTCATCTTCGCTGAACAAATTGGAATTTCATATTTTAACGGCTCTTATTTTATATGTCCTTACTTAATCTCATTCAGCACACAGTGCCTATTATTAATTTCCAAATTCCCTTTAACTTGAATATGGGTACTCTAATTTGTGTAACTAAACCATGCGAAATCAACGAAAGAGGTGAACGATAGGTATCACTCGAAGCGGTTCTACGACCTCATTAATCTCCGTCGACCAAAGCATAGAAAGCGGAACTGCTTATTGCGTTGCAATTGCGAAAGTTACAGTTTTTTCACATCTTGAGAGACGAATCAGCAAAACGAATCTTTCATCACCGACAGTGCAAAGTTGATATGTTAGAAACTCACGTTATGAGGGAAAAATTTTTGATTTTCCGATAAGCACTAGTCTGTGGTTCTCCGCCCTATGATGACGTAGCCGTTGATGGAGGATAATGCTGTCACATGGCATTTGAGAAAAAAACACGGACAGCAGTTTGTTTAACTTCAGTTCCAAGCTTTTACGCTTCTTAGAAAATTTTTTTTTTGGTGCATTTGCAGGTCCCGCTGATTTACTGAGATAAAATGGCAATGTTTTTTATATGCAAGCATTTCTCCCATTTTTTTTTCCTGGAAAGCTAGACAATTTCAGATAAGGTATCAATCGTTCTTTCAGGCAGTTCCTGTCGTGAATTTCATACTCCCATCGAAGATAATGCCTTAGTTGCAGCAAAATTGCTGATAACTGTGCTCCCTTTAGAATTCTCTTCTATCAGCACACATCAGAGCGTGGTGCTTGAGTCTTCAGATCTACATAATCATCTGACGGCTCACCTCATCAAATTTGTCCAAATTGAAGGAGTGATCATCATCAATGATTATTCTCTATGAATATCCGATAATATTGGAAGTCATGAGAGGACAGTGGAAATGACAATGTTGGGAATTCCGTTCAATTTGCAATTAATTAACGAAGAGGGGACATACATTCGACAATATTGAGTTTGGCACGAATTCAGTTGAGCTGACAGTGCGCATGGCGTTGAAAACAGTTGCTGGGATTAAACATAGGGAAACTTGCACCCAGCGTGAATTAAAAGCTAACCAGAAGATTCGTGAGAAGGAAGAGTTTTCGCGGAAACAACTTGGACGAGTATAGCAGAGAGCGGCGGAAGACTGCAGCAGGAGGAAAGTGCTCAGAAAATATGAAGACACTTCAAGCTTTGATCCGCAGAAGCAACAAGATCAGACTGATGCCCACAGTGATTTCGTAGGAAACTTTCATTCGACGGAAACTGTGGCTGTTTCTAAGACTCACTCATAAAAGTAAACTGTGCCAGAAATTAGTATTCCATCGCCCATGGGTAAAGTGCGGCTAATAGCGTTTCAATAGCAAACGAAACATGTTGAACGGCTTTGCATTATGACAAGTAGAGGTTTGGTAGATGCCTTAAAGGCTCAGCCACGCCCTAAAGGCTCCTGGAGGGCTTCCAGTCGAACGATTCGTGGCTCTAAGGCTGCTTTTTCATGATTATTTTGTGCTTTCGCATTTGTCATGGCCACTCCAAATCATGTAACACAGTGTTCAGCATTAGCTTCTTCTCATTTTCTCTTCCCATATGTGCAGCGATAGAGTGCAGTCTCACATGTTTAAGGTTTTTGCCATTCACACCTAACAGGCACCAGTCGATCCCTGAGCAAATCGCATAAGGCTGTCTGTGATCACGGGAACAGTTTTACTAGATAAGTAATCATTTCATGAGTAGCATATACGCAGTATTCGATAGATCTGACACATTCCACACTCAGGACCACTCCGGATGTTGCAATGAACAGAATTGATGTAAAATTTGTAGCAGAATTTTCGGATCTCATTTAGATAAGAGTTGCATCATTTCTCAGTTATAAATGGGGTCGAATTCATGCATCATGGTGTCGAATATTGTAAATTTGTGACCAAACTGTAAGAGAACCAATGAAATCTCTTTTCTTTTCATTCTAATCACATTTTATTGCGACTATGAGCGCGAACGTGGAGAATAGCAAATACATGTTAACAACCCTCATGTCTTCTATATGTTAACAGCTTAACGACCGAGTAGCAAACATATTAGTGGCCTTTTTCCAGTTGAAAAAACATTGAAGTGATGCTCCTTAAATGTTATTTGGCGCTATTTGAACTATTAACGTCGATGTTCTCACATATCGTATCGCGACAATTTGAAATAGGTATGAAAAGCACAAATTAATGCTTTAATTGTCTAACAAGTTTCTGTATAGGCAACGGCATCGTTCATCATGAGTTATACAGTATGGCACAAATTACTCGTCGCCTCACTTGCCCTGAACTACACTTGTCTTCACATATCCGCCGCCATAAGGTCCACGACCCACCGTTCGCGAAGCCGCTCCTCCAGGACCACATAGCGTTGTTTTTTTTTATGGTACCCGACTTGTCTCTTCGGTCGAATGAATGCACCAGAAAGCCTGAAAGCAAGTTGCTTGAAGCTTTAACTGAAAGGGATTAAATTGAAAGAAAGATAAATAACTGGAGGAAAAAAACAGTGCAAATAATAGAGTGGGTCACTCGTTCAACTCGGAAATCCATCTTATTTAAAATTTTTCAGGTGGCAGGTGGCAAGCGTAAAGTGGTTCGAAAAGCTTGTGGGTTAGTGAGAGACAGTAAGGAGCTATTCATCATCTTCCGTTTATCTCTGAATAACACAAAAGCGTTTCTAGGCACATTTTTCGTTTGCATCTACCCAGCTAACCTCGATTTTTTGTCTGTGAATGGCAAATGAGGAATGGCTAAAAGTTGGGTGAGAGCGAATCACGGCACGATCTAACCACGGCGATATGTGGCTGACGTCACACTTTAAGCCAAGATGAGCATTAAATAAGATGATAATCGTTGTTTGACGACGAGCGAAAACTTTTTCAACAAAGGGGCACGAATCTGCGACCTCTCGCTTATGGGCGCCATAATCAAGTAGATCACGGCATACTTGCTGTAAGTGTATTTTTGTAAGAAGCATTCTATTCTGCTAGTATCAATGCTGTTCCGGTTATTGGCGCTATACCCTTATCAGGATGCGGTGTCTTGGGTTGGATCTTACGCTTGGGTGACGTCCTTGAGATTTCCATGACATGCATAAACAAATCGCCTTTGAAGGAGCGCTTAAATTCAGGCCAACTGGAGTGTGAATTCAGGCATCAATCGCACTTTAAATTGTCTCAGTGGGGTGCATTTGAGCTGAGGTGGTCTGGGAGATTTACTTCGACGCAAGCGAGGAGATGCGGGGAAGGGCGGTGGAGACACTTGAGCAACACAACCTCAACTTCGAATGATGCCTTTGAATCGCACTATTCGTATATACTCGTAGCATTGAAATGCACGAGTTTGCCGTGACTTGACAAATTGCAGGGCTATTATCTGTGTCACACAACGCTTCACTATTCTGTGTCATGCAGCAAATAAATGGCATGCACTGTTGATCATTTAGGACCTGTATAATGCGTTATCACGTTAAACGCCATAATTTCTCTCTCATATACGGTTCGTAAAGGAAAACTTAATGATGCAAACCCAACCATTTATCGAAAAGATCGAAAGGTTATAATCAACTGGCTAGCAAAATTGTTGCGCTCTTTCAAATGCCTTCAGTAGAGGTGTGTGGAGAAGTCTTGAGCACCCTCACCGCCACTCCGACTAATCGACAGCAGTCCTCACTGCTTTCGTCGCGCTAGTTACCTTCAAAAAATCACAAAATTCTAGTGGACCCAATGAAAAAGGACATTCAATATACTATCGGTCATGATCGCTTCTCATTGATTTCTATTAAAGATATATTTCTTGAAAACACTCGGATATTGATATCTTCTAGAAACGCTTCGCCGATGAGAAAACCACTTCAAGATTCACCTTCAAAATTTTCATTTGCTTTTTCAACGGAAAGAAGGCTTATCGCACGACCTAGCATCATCTAATCGTATGGAACACATTCATGTCAATCAAAGAATCTTTATGCTTGGAACTTACTCAGCATTCACCGCTGAGAATGCAAGTAGTACACAGCAGAGCAAGACAAGAAGTGATGCAGAGCGCATATTGTGGAGAAACCGTGAATTGCCTTTGCAGTAATGGGAAATGCCGACTCGAACGGATTTTATAAGGGGCGAATTCTCACAACCTGCAGTCATTTTTTAAAAGTTCACTTGGCGAAAAGACACTCTTTAACTCACAGTTGCAGAAATTCATTCGACTATTTCTTCGATTTGTGCTACTCATTGTGGTGTTGGGCGTGACACTGAGAAACAAAGAAAGATAGCACAGAAATCAAGGAATGCTTATACGGGAACTTTCCTGAGAGATGATATAGCTGGTGATAAATCGTTTCAACGGGCCCCGCGAAATGTTTGTTCAATTTGTGTTCTTCGTTATGTTCTTTGCGGAAAGGAATAGAAGTCGTCACGAGTAGTTGATGAATAAATTGCGGCAAAGTACCACTCGACGTTGTCGGAGATGCTTAGCGTTTGCGGATAATAAAGATCATGATGAAAACAAAATGAAGAAAGGAAGTGAAGGAAGACTGGCTGAGCGAGTCAGGATTGAGCGGCATTTTTTTCCTGAAAAAGAGTTCGAAGGAGGAACGAGCTCCTCCTGAAGGTATCGATGATAAAGCAGGTGAGGACGTGCTATCGGCAGCTTCTCAACAACATGAATTTAACACCATAGCCAATAATGCTTCAAGCCATAAGGAAAAATGCAACGACTTTACTTTCTTGTCTGAGGTGCATAACTAAACGAAGCCTAATAGCCGGTTCGCAAATGATGAAAATGAACAGCTATTAGTTATCTCCGAGGAGAATATTTATTGATATTTCGAGTCACCATTCTTTAAGCCTGACATCCTTTGTCAGCAAAGTACCAGAAATTTTTGCGAAATATGCGACTATTGCAAGGATGGGGGGAGGGGGAGGATAGCAGGTAGATGCAATGCAGTTCACTTCCGCTTAGGTAGCTACTTTCCTTAGAGCTTCTGTCGTCATATTCCGGTTAGCTTAACAGATTAACGAGAGCTACGAGACTGACGTACCTTAGGTTGATTACGCGAATGCATTATCGTCATCGATCATACTGAGCTGCTTTTAAAAATGGACGTGTAGTACGCAATGAGAACCACTTACATGGCTGAAGACCTGCTCCTGCGCACTGAAGAGAAGTGGAAATTTGCGAGAATCTTTCTGAAATCGACGAAAGGGTCAAATCATGCCGGGAGAAAATACCCTGATAGTTTTTATTTGTATTGTCTCTAATGATGTCTCCAAATTTTTTCCGGCTGTTTATGGATAGCTTTTAATTTTTGAAATACTTTGTCATCTTACAAGCAATCGCTATGAACTGCCTACTGAACTTGGAACTAGGTTCACTTACTGGAAACTGCCTTTTGGCGCATAAATCATGTCTAATTGGTCCCACTGCCTATTCGCTACTGTTCTGCAATCTAAGACGGTACTCATCACTTTGGCGTATGGAGGTCTGTGAGTTGAAGGTTGTGTCAGCATTGGTAAAGAATCTTCAAAAAAGGTCTAATATGGACAGCGGCATCCTACATCAAATTCTATCAGATTTTTGCAGATTTCCAACAGATTTTTGGAGAATGGAATTGAGGGATACTGTGGTACACTACGCAGTCGTCGCGAACAGCTCGAAATGCTCAGCATAGAGAAACAGTTTGGCGATTATTCAAAGAAAGAGCATTCAGGAGGAAATTTTCTGTTGTATTTTCTTTCCAGGTGCTATCGAAGTAAGTACTAGAGGTATTTACCCTTGAACGGCTTCATCTATGCACTAAAAATGGCCTTTATCGTGATAAAACTGTCGCTCATCTCAATCAAACAAGACGGCAATTAATGGTCAATTATTCCCTTAAAATTGATCATCAAATAACTTTGAAATTGCATGAATAATGCACTAAAAGTGGCCTATATCGTGATAAAACTGCCGCTCATCTCAATCAAACAAGACGGCAATTAATTGTAAAGAATCTATGCACTAAAAATGGCCTTTATCGTGATACAACTTCCGCTCATCCGGATCAAACATGACGCCACATAATTATCAATTATTCCCTTCCAAATGATCATCAAATAATCCTGAAATTGCATGAGTGATGCACTAAAAATGGCCTTTATCGTAAATGACCTTTATTGTCGCATCGCACAACTTCCGCTCATGTGGATCAATTTGACGGCAAATAATAATCGATTATTCCCTTCCCGTTGACAATGAAATTATTCTGAAATTGCATAAATGGTGCACTTTAAATGGCCTTATTGTCGCGGAACCACCACTCCTCAGTATCACTTTTGATGGCAAATAATGATCAATTATTCCCTTCCCGCTGATCATGAAATAGTTCTGAAATTGCATGGATTATGCAGTAAAAATGCCTTTATTCTCGCACAGCTTCCGCTCATGTGGATCAATTTGACGGCAAATAATAATCGATTATTCCCTTCCAATTCCTCATGAAATAATTCTGTAACTGCATGAATAATGCATTGTTCCCCTTCTAATTCATGGTTGTAGATCCGAAAGAACGGGAATAATGGACTGGAAATGCCGGTAATAGCGGCATATATTGAGCTGATTTGGAACAAATTTGACGGCGAATAGTGATGAATTATTAGCTTCCAATTCATCACAGGCTATGATTCTAAAATACGGGAATAAAGCACGAAACATGCCCATTGTAGCGGCACGACTTCAAGGCGTCTTGGTCAATCTTTACTGCATATATTGATCAATTATGCCCGTCCAAATCGTCATGTTATACTTATGTATCTGTACGAATAATGCCTCAGAAATGTCCATTATAGCGGCAGAACTTCCTGTCATCTTTATCAGTCTTGACGGCAAATAATGATCAATCATTAGCTTCGAATTGGTCAGGTTGTAATTCAAGTTAACATTCTGAAACATCATGAATAATGCACCAAAAATGACAGTTATAGCTGCACAACTTCCAGTCATGTGGATCAATCTTGACTGCATATATTGATCAATTATCCCCATAAAATTGATCACTTTATAATTCTGAAAATGCACGAACAATGCACTTAAAATGGGCTGCAATTTGCGAAATAATAACCAATTATTTCATTCCATTTGATCATGTTATAATTCTGATATAGCATGAATAATTCACTAAAAATGAACATTATAGCGGCACATATTCCGGTCATGTGGACGAAACTTGACGGCAAATAGTGGTCAATTATTCCCTTCCAGCTGATCGAGCAAGAATTCTGAAATTGCATGGACGGTTCACATAAATGCCCCTTCTAGGGTAAAACTTCCCAACATCTGCATCAATTACGAGTTTATATAATTATCAATTATTTGATTGCAATTGATCAAGTCATAATTCTGACATTATATGAATAACGCACTAAAAATGCAAAGTTTAGGAACACTTCTTCCACCCATCTGGATCAATCTTGACGAGAAATAATGATCAGTTATTAGCTTACAATTCATCATGTTGTAACTATGGAATTACACCAATAAAACACGAAGTATGCCCACTATATGTGCGCAACTTCCCGTCATATGGATCAGTCTTGACAGCAAGTAACGATGAATTATTCGTTATCTAATAATCAGTTATTACCCTGACATTGCACGAATAATGCACTAAAAATGCCGTTTATCGTGTTGCAAAGTCCAATCAACAGGATCATTCTTGACTGCTATATTGATCCATTATTCCCTTCCCGTTGATCAGGTCATAATTCTGAAATTGCTGGAATAATGGACTGAGAATGTCCATTAGAGCTTCGCATATTCCGGTCATCTGGAGCAATCTTGAGGGCAAATAATAATCAATTATTTTATTCCAATTGATCAAGTTATAGTTATGAAACTGCATGAATAATGCAGTAAAAAGGGCCATTACACTGGACAACATCCAGTCATCTAGGTCAATCTTGACTGTAAATAATGATCGGTTATGAACGTCGAATTGATCAAGTTATAATTCTGAAATTGCATGAATAATGCATTAGAAATGCCCACTATGGCGATGCATCTTCCTGTCATCTGGGTGATCTTTGCGGCAAGCAATGATCAATTATTCTCTTAAAATTGTTGAAGTTATAATTCTGAAATTAGGTGAATAATACAATAAAAATGCTAATTATGGCGAACAGTTTCCAGCCATCTGGAACAACATTGACTGCAAATATTGATCAATTATTCCCTTCCAATTGATCAGGTTACAACACTGAAACCAAGTGAATAATGCACTCAAAATGCCCTTCAGCGTGCCACAACTGAAAGTCAACCGGAACAACAATGATGGCAAATAATGATCAATTATTCCCTTCCGATTGACGATGTTATAGTCCTGAAATTGTATGAATAATGCATTGAAGATGCCCATTATATCGACACAAGCTCTGCATCCGCAAAACATTATTCGTGGCTAAACCTTTTATAAATTTGCAAATCTCAGCTGGCGCAAGCGCTCCTTAAGGATATCCCATATAGCATGAAAAGTGACTGGCTATTTCTTCAATGCTGTTGAACGCTTCTAATATCATTGGCAGGTCTTTCGCAACATACCGCCGATCGGTGTTTCAATGCTCTACTCCTGCCTGTTTACCATATGAGGCCGGAAATATTCAACTCATCGAAAAACCGGAGTAAGCATTTATGAAAAAGAGCATGTCCTAACACAATCCTCAGTCTTCAGAACCACCATACAAGCAAAAGTCGAAATATTTGGTCCTGAGTGATTCAGAAAAAAATTTTATTCGGCTTTCCCTCTTTTCAAAACCCCCAAACAACCACCTTCGTGATTTTCCATTTGACAGTGTTTTTCTTACACCCTTCCACATTTCATCCTAAAATGCATTCCCCGCTTGCTCAAAGAGTTGTAAATATTTAGAACTTCTTACCTATGGAAGTCGTCTATGCAAAAAGCCCTCGATATTCGCTCGCACAGTGAATTCCTCTGCCCTGTCATCAACTTTGGAGCTCTATCAGTTCTTTTGTGCAAAAACCAGTTTACTAGTCACTAAATTACTTGCTGTATCTTACATCATTTAGAAAACATCAGTACAGATCAGCTTTCAGTGTCGCCACGTTTGTCACTGCAAAAACGATAGATGCGGAGTAACAAAGCACAAGGGGATAAAGATGACGCTTCTGACCGTTTTTCGGTCTCCCCGCCATCTTTTCTTTTAAAGCTGGGCGCCTTCAGCACGCTGGACGGCATTTTGAATGACTACCAGCTCCCGCACTATGCACATCTGGAACTCTCAATTTGGGGTTAAAATTTTTGGGGATAGGTTAGCTTTGAACGTTTCAAGACGTTGCATAATGTATAGCAAAAGCGTCATCGTTATTAACTAACAAGAGTGAGTGGCCGAGGTGTAACAGCAATTTATATTCATGAGAATGAAAGATTCCACCGAGAGCTCTGCTAGCCCGTATTACTGGTTCATGGCCGCGCCGAAGACGTAGCAATTGGTACCTTCATCTCCAAGATAGCCTCATAGGCATCGTCGCCAATGTTTCCATGCTTTCGCCACGTACGTTGCGACCAACGCTCTGCATAAGCAAGCTCTTGGACTCTTCAAACTCCACCCTTCAGTTCATCGCAAAGAGCAGAACAGCCAGAACTTTCAGCAAATATCAAATAACAAGTCTGACAAATTCAAGAAACTGGTGCATACACCTCTCTTTCATAGGATGTCGTCTGGTATGCATGTTTCCTCTCAAGTAGCAGTTTATGTTGAACATGCATTGCGTATTTTTCAGTTTGTACCTTTTCCGACTCCGTTCCATTTTCTAAAGGTGCAGGACACATTTCGACTGATATTGACGAAACGAGAGGTTTCAATTCTAAATGATTCTTGAATGAGCATAAATTATGTCGAAGAGTTGAATGAACTCACAACTCGACAACAATTTGGCTAGGCTATCAGGTTTCATCGAAGCTAAATCCAGTACGGTACCAAATCCATATGTCAAAGCGATATTCTATGGGCGCATATTCGCCCCAATGCTGAAACAGTGGCGCCAAGACGTTCAGAGGCAAAATTGTACACTGCATCAGTTACCTGTGCGCGAAAAAGTCCTGCCTAGCTGGAACTTGCCCTCAGAAGGTGAGTCAGCAAAGGCTTCAGTGATAGCGCCTTCATTTATGGCAATATCAATAACGTTCGAAAAATTATTTTATTAATGTTAAGTTTCAAAAAAAAAATGTCATTTTGTCTTTGAGCGTTTATTTAGCTCATACCACGGACCTTTACTTAGGGCGATCTCATTAGCGAGAGAACAACTCTGAACGGCCTCGGTTGCCGCACCACCTCTTAGAGGACTGCAGCCTTGCTAAGGTCGCGTCAGTCAATAAAGTGAGCCCGGAACGACAGAGTGGCGGGTAGAAATGACGATAAGCTGAGAGCACATTATCAAGAAAGACTTCGAGGACAAGGCGCTCGCTGATATCCTTAGTTTGGAGGGACGATCAGCGGGGTTTGATGAGGTACGCAGTAGTTTCGTGCAATTTTCCTGCTGGCTTCTGGCAAAGAAAAAAGGAAAGGGGGATTGAGTGGTCGCAATGGAAAGGCTACTCAACAACGGCGTCTAAGCAGAAAAGTTCGCTGCATACGATACTATTACATCAATCAATAGGGAAACATTCTTTGACAAGCGATGGTGTTTGACAAGGGAAACATGTCCTACTTTTCGCATCCCTAAAACCCTGATTCTTCCAGGTTTCATCCGCTGTCCACTCCAACTATGTCGAGACTGATGCTACGAAACCCGGCAGAGACACCACTCGGTGACTAATATATCTTTTGTGGCGGACC
Organism: Ascaris suum; assembly: GCA_013433145.1. Classification (NCBI taxonomy): domain Eukaryota; kingdom Metazoa; phylum Nematoda; class Chromadorea; order Rhabditida; family Ascarididae; genus Ascaris; species Ascaris suum. The sequence continues at coordinate 5,822,856 of CM024172.1, read as the reverse complement.
TACCGAAAGTTTGGACAGTGGCAGAACTTTATTGCTGGCCATATGTCCCGATTTCAGCACAGACCTCTCTCAAGGGAGCAAAGCAAAACGGAAGCGTGTGAGCATATGGACCACTACAACGCAGAGGTAGGAGAAATAGGCCAAATTTGTCAATTCCAAATCACGAAAAATAGCCTAGCACATGACAACTGTTCGAATATCACAGCATCGCAGAACGGTCAGTGCTATGCGATCTCGCAACAGGTTAGCAACCAGTGTTACACTGACTGAACTGAATAACAAAATTAACGCTACCTATCTCGAAGGGCGGAGTTCTCGAATTAAGTTTCATACTGCTGGCTGGACGAAGAACGGTCTTAGAAATGTCGATACGCAGCAACAATTTCCAGAAGTGTTGTAACGCCCCGTGCATTTGAAAAAACTCGGTATTCTACTGGCGCTGCCATCATGCTAAAATAGAATTATTCAAAAATGTCGGTCATTTGTCGATCGCTAAACCATTGAGAAACTCAGGAAAAAACTGCTTCAAAGAAAACTTAAAATTTTGTCCCAACCGATCGAACTCCTTCAGTGGATTTCCTTCAGTAGCTTGAAAGTACACCTCCCAGGTTTTTATCTATTTTCTTGCTCCACAATGAAATTAGCCTCATGTGCACTCACTATCTCCGTGCTTATGACATTTGTAGAAAAAAGACAGTAGCATGACCTCGACGGCTTTTGCACAAGCGAGAGCATGACGGCTTTGTCGAAGCGAGAGCACGACGGTTTTATAGAAGTGACTGCACGCTGGTTTTTCTAGAAGTGAGCCCCGACGGCTTCAGAGCCGTCGGTTAAATCCAATTTGAACTTCAAAAGAGAGTGTTGATTCGCAGGAGAGCGATATTGCGTCTCCCCGACTAAGCGTTGGAAGACAGTACAGGTGAAGCGCGTTCCCTTCTCTCCATCCGGTTCTCGTGCATCCATTTGCATGTTTCCCTTTGGAGAGACAAAACAAAGCGCTCATCCCCTCCGCCAGCTTCTTTACTTTTAGTGCAAACATAAAATACATTTATTTTTCTCTTTCTAACTTCGTTATTTCGGAGTGCCTTAGTTCACTCCGACAACATTGTTTAGAAGCTGCAACGTGTGCACCTGTGCGCGTTTCTTTCTCTGATAGCATCTATCAAGAGCAAACTGCACTTCCGATTCCCTTTCTTTCACTGCATCCGGGATCAGTGCTAAGCGACTATTCTCCTTTCGCCAGATGACAACTTTTCTCGCCGATCCGCTGTTTTCGCTTTCCAAAGCAAGCAATTCTTCTTGAAAATGATTGCTTGATCCTTCAGATTGTTCATGCAGCAACGATTCCTCTGCAGGTAATGCGCTTTTGCAGGTGTTATTGATGTATAGCGAATTCCCATATTACAGGATCTGTAACTGATCCAAAGGCTTCGGTATTTGGCGAAAGCTCCGCTATATCCTACGCTTTGCAAAACCTTAAGAATAGAAAGACGTCAGTAGCTTTCGCAGCTTTGCGATGCTGAAGTGGCGGGCGATCCCGTAGACACCTTTCTTGACAGTATCGCACAACTCTTTTCCCCCGCCGATCTCCTCCATGAATGACCGGTGTTGTCACAAAAAAGGTCCTTCCTCCACATTTCCCGAATAATATCTTACCATTCAAAACTTTTGCAACAAACTGGACTTTAGGAGGTATCTTTCCTGGAACTAGTTCAGTGCCCAGAAAAACAATCACGTGCATGGTATTGCTGTTAACGGTCTATCTGCTTTCTCTTTGCACATTTCCGTCCCTGTGATTCCTCATATATGTATTCTTCCAGCACCGCATCCGCTTTTTCAAGATTTCCCCTCAGTATTGCGGATGGTTTTTGAATTACCTAACTATTATTTGCGCTCTAGATGCAATGGTTCAAAGATCTATCCTTGTCGCATAAAAATCAGTTCATTATCGCCGAATATAGGTATAAAAAAGAGAATGTCGTTGCGGATAGACTGATACAGATTAGTTAGCAAATGCATCATTCCACTCTCTTCGCATGACGCCAGTGGCTTATCGCCATCATGACGGCGCATGACGGCGGTATCAGATGAATGTTAGTGCTTATCAACTAAAATTTTCCGTTTAGCAAAAAATCGCCACAACAACGTTAGCTCGAAATTTGAAACCATCCCCAAAAATATGCATGCTGAACGTTGGTAAAAGTGCTTCATCGATCGGCAGTTGACAAGCAGATAAGACTGAAGAAGCCTTTCTGTACTAAAAGAGGGCAGTAAATTCATGGGATAGCACCCAATTTGTGCAATAAGACATGTTAAGACAGGGATTCTCAGCGCTATCTAACAATCGCTCCGAGGATGTGAAGTGGAGAAAATTCTGCTAGCGCGCACTGATGTAAGCGATAGCACATTGCACACTGCAATACTAAGTATTTTAACGCATGGTAGCGGTGTCGTATCGTGGCTGCCATGAAACGCTGTGGAGCGCTATGAACTGGCGGTCGTCTCTGTTTAGCAGGGATTCGTATTCCCTGTTTTGGTGGAGATGATTGTCGTGCATCATTCACAGTAGCCGACATCACTTGAGCGCTCATTCTCGCCAAAACACTGATGACGTCACCAGAAAAAAAACGTTCACATGAGGACGTTAAGTACGTCCACATTGGTTCCACGCAAGCATTGGCTGCGGGCTGTAGATGGATAGTTGCAAATATAGAGGCTGCTGGAGAGGCAATGGTTGAACGAGAACCTTGCTTATATTTGATGTTTAGGCCAGCAACAGCCGCCGTTACAATGTGGATAACGTAGCTAAACCGTGCAACCTGTATGGGACCATCATGGAGCAGATATGAGCCAGATTACGCCATTAGACGCGAAAAGGAGGATGATGCCAATGGTTGCGACAACAGTGCAAATTATGTCACCGAAAGTGCTGTCGGAAGAGAAGGAGTTATCGAAAGTCGTGATATTTAACTTGTTCATTATGGCGTGATAATGATCTTGGAGTTTTGGGAGGAGAAGTTTAGTCGAAAAAAGGTGGGGCTAGTTATTATTGTCGCTTTTCTGTGCATCTTTGCGCCAAATCTGCCTCCAACATCGATGACATCAGTGGGAGCGACCTGCCGAGTGAGCGGGCCTTTACGAATGAAATCTAAATTTGCGAAGGAGCCCACATTTACCGGCTGATCTTCACAAAAACGAACGACATGCTTGCATCAACTTTTATAATGCACAATTAGCAAAAACATGAGCGAAAGTCCAGAAGTCACCAAGAACTCCTGTAATCTTCTCGAGTATGCAGGACTCCTCCTTCCTCTATGTGAATGTTTGACGTTTGCCATTTAGAAGGATCATCCAGGAGCATTAGGGTCATGAGGAACCCGAAGACACGCAATAGGAATGACCCTGGTGATTCATGAAATCCATTGTGAAAGGTGATTCACTATTAGTATAGATAACGAATGAATCTGATTAGACCTTTCAATCTTCGGTGTTCTACACTCCAAACAGTCGCTCCGTCTCAAGTGCAACGTTCAGACGCTAATTTTTGGATTCTCTAATGAAGGCCGCCTTCTCTTGCATTTCGGCTGCCAGCTGAAACGTATAGACGCAGTGACGAGAAGCGTTCCAGTGCCTTGACCCCCTCCCATTCCGCAGCCTACGATATCCGCAGTGAATGTCATACCCGAAGTGCGAGTATCACGCGACATCGAATTCTGATAAGAGTTGTCATGGGTATGAATCCGCAAACTTTCGGAAGGCATGCAGACCGAAAAGGAGTATGAAAGCACAGGAAGTTATCGGAAAGTGCAGAGATTTCTTCGTAATAACCTACTGCCGTCCACCCAGCCGCCTCTTGGTCAAAAGTTATTGTATAGATGCTCAATGATAATGTTTGCAGCTTCGCTCGAAGAAGAGCTGAAGCGGTGTCGGAGGGTAGAAGTCCTCTGTAAATCTCTGTAGGAGTAGCGCGCAAGGATGAACAGTTTACATTTTCATGCTGAGGATGAGTGAATAAAATATTTATAAAATAACAGGCATGCTTTCTTGTTGTTATTTATGAGACAATGAACACAGAGAAAAAAATCACATAGAGCTTGACGTCGTTCATTTGTGCTTGAGCCTCATTCGTGCTTACATATGAAAAAAAACCTGTTAAAAATTACTTAGGCTGTCATTTTGAAACTGTGATCAACGACAGAAAAATCAAGCCGATTTTTCCAGTCATACCTGCCGCAATGAAGTTTTTTTATATTATGAGAAATCACTCATGACTCAATTATGAAAACGAATGCTTCACCTCCTTGCTTTGGATCGATCAAAAATTATTACGATTTATCAAAAGATCATTGACCGATTATCAAAGAATTAATCAACTAACCGGCGACTACATCGAGTCCACATAAACGAAGATGAGACAGTATATCGAGAGTTTAATTCGATCGCAATGTCATTGCAATTTCTCTAACGAAGTCTTCAAAAAAATATAGTAATACTATCGTGATAAATATAAAATACGAATAAAAATCGCTAATTTGTTAAGGCGGAAAAAAAAACTTCACTTCGATTAACTAACGTCGAATTCACGCCATAAAAAGACAGATAAACGCTCATTCATAATAAATATCGAAATATTTATTCGAATAGAGTAAAATAAGTACCAACAAAAATTACTCACTTCAATTATTATCACATAACTTAGTGAGAATTTTATGTCTGAGCAGTTGCGTTGAATTTCATTAATTTGCTGCAGTATATTTTTTTCGTACATCTTATGCTGTGCACATGCATTCGATCATTGCACTCATAATCATGATAAACCATCCCCTCTTATATTGATTATATCCTTCCTTTTGCTGGCTCCCAAGTACTTTAAGGTCATGGGCGAAAATCCTTAGGCACAACGCTTGCCGTATAAGGCTAAACATTGGCGCTTGAGAACGACAGTCATTGTGGACACTTCTTCGTATCAGCCTTTATAATCTTCGAGGTTTCTGTTTTTTGCATAACGTCGTGCTTGCAAAATACTTCTATAGATACGAGAAGGTCATGGAGCGCAGTGAAGGTACGGATCTCCCCTCGCCCTACTTCGTTCTGCAGGAAGAAGATAATGAAGTATTCTCAGCGAGGACGGAATGCTCGGTAGGTGAAAGGTGTCTGTGGGTCCCCACTTATTTCTTTTTTTGCAAAGAAGCGAACGAACGTCTACCAAGAATGTATGAAATTTCTATACGCTCAATGCTGTGCCGTTATAGCTTATTAATACAACCAACATGTTGTAAAGGATTGATGATGTCTGACCTTTGATTGCTCATTAAATACCTCAACGTATTTCTTGAGAATATTAAAACGAAATGCAGGTGTTAAAACGCGTCTCGCCTTAAACCATATCTCGCCAGAACTGAAAATTCACTATGAACAAGCAATCTGCTGATATTTAAACAAAGGAATAGGAAAAAACGCCGAAAATCGAGTCGTCATTCGTTTACCGAGAATTGGGAACGACGAAAATTGCTGAACTATATAAATGAGAATGTGAGATTGTTATTTTAGATATGAGTGATGTTTTCGATGGGAGCCAAAACGGAGCATTTTTGACTTCAGAGATGAGAATGGAGCCGCTGATTGAAAGGTATATAAATACTAGGATAGCTTAGACTAGATTTTTACAGCAAGACGTTTGTTAAAGCCTTTTATAAAACAGGCTGTAGAGCATAGCCGTTGCGCACGGATATATAATGTGCAAAAACTTCATTACAGTATTAGGTCCGAAGCAGTGAACAGACGACGGTTGTCGGTAATGCTGCAATAAATTATTCAATGTGTGAAGCATCAAAAGCTCCGATGTTTTTGTAACGAAAGGCTGGAGATTTTGGGGCGCCATATTTAGTTTTCATCAATCCTAAAAAATCATTTCTTAAAGAATCAATAATTTGTAAAAAAATTCTTTTAAAGTTGTAATTCGAAACAATTTCAAAATGTATGATTATTGAAGGAAATTGTGGAAGATTTTGAATATTCGACCTTCCAGTAGCAAACCTATAATCGGTAGAAGTGAGACTGCTTAATGTGAACTGATAAATAGTTCGAAAAATCACATTTCTGCAGAAAAAGTTGGAAAGTCGAACATTTTGCAGTCATTTTGTAGATAGATATCACCAGGTTAAAAAAAAACAGCAAACTTGAAGGACACCTTTTAGTGTTCATTTCATTCTAAAAACGCCCAAACATATGAAGGGGTACCTCATATAAAAGGTGTGACCTGAAATCCCGATAGAAATGAAATCGGCGTAACGAACATCTTCGAAAAATCTACCACAGCATAACACGGTCAATTTACATTTGCTTTTGTATTTGATTAGCAATAGTGATATGATCGCGATGAGAAGATAATAGAAGAGAAGCCGTGTGCGTTAGTTCTATATGTAATTGATAAGAAGTTTGAAGGTGATATTGAAGGCATTCGGAGAGGTACGTTTTGCTAGAACGAAATGATAAATGACCAAAGAGAAATTGATCAATGACCAGCGTTACGTCTCGTAATAAATTTATGAGAGACACGGAAGCCATGATGAAGGCATATGAAGAAATGCAACGGTGATTTTTTACCTTTGGGAAGAAAAACATATGAAGTGTGCGCAAACGTGTGCCTCACTCAACAACCAAGTGAACAGCATTCAACGCCATACTCCACAATAGCGTCACCCACGCGAAGCTGCAGTATAATAAGCCAGCCTGCAAATTCTAGTGTTCATTCCTCCCTATCACCGTTCCTTAATAAAGAAAGATGATCCAGCAGACAAGGTAATACCTGATCATTTGAAAAGATGGAGGAAAGGTGGACGTGACTGCTTTGCAATCATCCCCTCTTCTTTCTCCACTCCCTAAGTACTCCAAACATAGTATCTTCATCACCGCGGACATTTTGCCCGCCGATAAACGTCCTCTACCTACCTGATCGACAAAGCTAAGGCATGTCTACTACAAATGAATAGGACATGGAACTATCAAATGTGGACAAGTTGCATAACAACACGGAATTGTTCAGCTTACGCTGCTGGAGTCCGAATTCAGTTGCCATGTAGAAAATAATTTTCTTCTGCAGCACTGCAGCTAGAAAATTTTTGCCTCATTTTTTTGTCTTAACAAAATTTTTCAGATCACCTTGCTCGACTAAAAAAAAGAAAAGAAAAAACTTAGATTGGCAATATTAACTTTATAAATATTCAAAATTAACAATCATAGACGACTAAACATTTTGTGGATAAAATTGCCAATTTAAATGTTTACTTCATCATTATAAGATTTCTTCACATTTGAAAATCTAATTGAAAAACAAAGCAAAAAGACCTCCAAAGGCAACATCCCCGAAGGTTATTAGATATCTCTCACTTGATGCACAGACAGTTTCCAAAGATTTTGTCGGTATTTTCTACTCAGATGTGCCCCATAACTTCATTCCATGACTTTCATTTGCAAGCAACAAGCCCTTAAAACACCCAACAGTGATAACTGAAGCGAGGAAATGGAAAGCGGAAGACAGGGGGAGGGGGTAGAGGGGGAGGAGTGGGAGGGTAGAAGTCGTCCATGTATCATTGCTATGTTGTCCGATCGATAATTGTGCAGTAAAATTTGTGGTGCCAGATACTCACACATAATTTTGGCCAAAATTGAGCATAAGAGGAAGTGAGAGATTAATTGACGGCAAATATTTCATTCTGTTAATATTTTCACCAACCACGCCTCATCAGAGAGTCTTAACAACTGCAATGGTGGCAACGGTCGAAACACAGAAATCAATCAAACAACTGTTGAAATCTTCGCCGTTTTTTTTTGGAAGGGGGGGGGGGGGGGGGGGGAGGGAAGGCACAGGGAGGAGTTTAGTAGAAGAACAGTTAGAACACGATCCACCGGTCAAATGGTGAAGAGAATTGAATTCAATGTAAAAAAAAAAAAAAAAAAACTTATAAAAGTGCATGCGTAAACGCGAGCAAAGGTATAGAATATAACGTGGCGTAATAAGGCAACGATGAGACCGCACTTCATCTCAATATTGTTGCGTCCAGCATGGAGTGCAGAACCACCAGTCATATTAGACAACACGCAAAATACATAAAAGGCAATCAACACCTGCAAATGCGTCATAATATTCAAATCTATTGAGAACAAAATCAATATAAAATGTTGGTGGTGGATATGAATAAAATATGATCATCGATATAAAACACCTTTAACACTTCAAATAAAGACAATTTGATGTCTATTTTTAATGGGCTCACTTGGAGTCGTTAAATAACAAGAAACTCTCACGAGAAAGATTCCACCTAGAAAATTGTTAAACAATAGGTGATGCGCTCCTACACGTTCAGTTATTAAAGGTGACTGGACCAACTTAGAACGACTATAAACTGCCCAGATGCCGAACATTTTGTATTTGCAAAGCGCATTGCAACAATGTCATGTCTTTGCTATGTACATATGAGTGTTCCACCATCATTAAGGCTTTATAGAGGTTAACTCTAAAGCGACCTTCAATCAGACCGATTAGCTTCGAAAGGAGGTATTTTCACTAAAACTGCTTAAAATATAAATAAATTCCATAGGCGATAGGATGAGAAAAGTGAATCCAACCACTTGGCATTTTGAACGCAGTTATAAAAAGCACATATTGTGCCAGCTCTTACGACATGCTTCACTAGTTGTTTTTTTCAGCTTTTTTCTTCCATCAACCCACAACTTCCCCTTGCATTTACATAGCTCGTAAGATGGTAAATAACAAACCCTCATACGCAAATTTTGTCATCACTTCTATAGCACATTTTTCTTGAACATGCTCTCTGATACCATACATTCTATCATGTTTTATCATATCAATAAATTTATACGGAGTTTTAACCCTTTTCAGTCCCTGTCAAAGAAAAAAAAGCAGTCTTATTTTTTTCACATAGCGGGGAATTATCACATACTTATTTATATTAAATATTTTGTCTCATGCAATAAAAACTGACCGTTTTTTCTCTTCCTTGCACTGACAATTGGAATCGAGCGCTTGTAGCGACGGTTAAGTATAGAAATTCTAGGACTTTTTCGTGAAACATTTCCAACATATTCAAATCTCGAATCTTGCATTCGATTTCTATCATTCAGAGGCATAACATTCGACAATTTTGGATTCTAACTTATATACCGCAGATTCTAAATTATAGATCTCTTTTTCATTTCCAGAATCCCATTCCTCACTCATATGACGACTCTGACCACTGTTTTGCCTGGAACGGTGGTCGAATAGTCAACGATTAAGTTGAGCTGATGTTACGATAAAAGGTCATCTCGATATCCACCCCCCCCCCCTCCCCGCATACAAGTTATCGTTTTTTCTTCTTGTCTCCCATCTCGCTTGGGCTGCGATATATTTAATCTACAAACTGACTGATCCATAAGGAAAAAAAGTGCACACTTCATGCCATATAAATACAGCACCAAATCACAAAAAACCGTCCAATTCTTTATGGTCATCCAGTCATCTTTTTGAAGGCACGAGAACAACTAGATGTAGCACAACATTACTTCATTATCTCTCATCATTTTACCAGCGCATTTTAAGGTTGTGCGAGTGATGCATAACTCTATAAACCCACTAGGTACGAACAAAAGGGAACTCAATAAAACCATCGAATTCCATACACCATAGTACTATTCAGAGATGAAAACGCAAAAAGCCTCAGGATACATGTAGATGGACTGCGAACTGCGACAAAAAAGCATTGAATTTCGAGACGCGTAGATACCTAACAGTTTCGGTACTGACACGGAGCAGAGTTACGAATGCCGAAGATAAAAGCGCAAATTTCCTAAGGTAAACGCTACTACAAGGATATCAACTTGCCCACCTACCCGTCTGCCGGTATTGCAAACACAGTTTCCTGCTCCATTCTGCTTTTTTTTCACACCTTCATGCAATCGCGGCTCCTCGTGTATAGTTTCTATAGTTTCGGTAGCATGCATCATGAGCACTGGTGAAGACATCCAGCTTTGTGCATATTGAATGCAATTTTCCAAACGCGGGAAGACATAAACCAACGTACTAATGGCTGTTATTGCCACTTTTCTTTTAATGTTTCGTTTCTACCAACGGTTTTCGAAATCTTTTTCATCTGGCCTTTGTGTCAGCATTAACTGATTAGAAGTCCAAGTCCTCAGTAAAATCAGCTAAGCTGCTTGCTACGCACAATCTGACTTTAAACATTGTCTAGTGCATGAAGCGCAGCAGAACTTTTGACCGCACATTGAGCACGGAGTTGCTTGACATTCAAGCGATCGACTTGCAAACCTATCGCCATCGGGCAAAACAAGTGCTAACTTGTAGAGCTTTTGGGAGATGACAGTCTCTAATTAATACCGATAAACTTCATTACTGAGGGATCTATCAGTCCTTATTTGCTTCCGTATGCGCTAGCATGCGACCTACTTTTAACACTATCCTCGCTCGCAAGTTATTACCTGTAAGTGGATCTGAATAAAAACCCAAGCACTCGCGCTCAGGCCGATGTACATTCGTTCTTTTTCTGGGATTTCAGTTGTGCCCCAATGATGAATGCATGCATCCTACAAGCTTTCAAAAGCCCAATTTCCTCGCACTCAGAAAGCTGCAATCAAAAGTAAAAAGGCGTGCTGATAGGTGAAACATATCCGCAGAAGGAATCTTCACTATGAGTTACCGAATTCGAACAAAAAATAGACTGTAGTGCATTGAACACAGCCTTCTATAACAAATCGGATCAGTGAAACCAATACCCCTGCAGCTTTTGAACAATAAGTAAAATCAGTTTTCAGCATGTATCACTTGGCTCGTAGACCACTTTTGGCTTGAAGAGGGAACAGGGAAAAGCCTTCGTTTGAATGACTCTATTCCTTGCCTTGCGTTTATGTCCGCCGTAAAGAACGAGAAAGTGATTTCGTCAATAAGGTGAAAAGAACTAACCTCTACAACTGGGGTCGAGATTTAAAAGTCGAAGTTGCGGGGTCGATCGAAGTTTCACCATCAAATATTCCAATGAGCCGGCTCGAAGTTGAGGTTCCGTGGTGGACATCGCCTAACTGCGATCGCGATCTCGAAGTTGAGCAGTGGAGCTAGGAGAAATGGGGAAAGGGAATGGCATACAACAAATTAAAACAGTAACAACTTTCATCCGCTTGCGAATCTTCCTACCTTTCAACTCACCGTGTTTTGTTGGTTCCCATGATCTCATCTGGCTGGCAGCGAAGAGGCCCTGCGCTCGCCGAGACGAATACGAATTACCAAGGCAATCGTCGCCTACTTGACGCAACCACATTTCCTTTATGCCTATCGCAGACTGTGCATTCTATGATAAACGCAACATGATGCACTGAAAGTTATGATAGCCTTCATGTATAGCTGAACATTTCTGAACAGGAAGATAGTTCCTTACCTGGAACATTCACTGATTTCAACTGCTTAAAATTACGCCTGTCGATCTGAACAGCAAGACATCCACTACACAAATTCGTTTAGAAATTTGGAACCAAATGATGAAATGAAAGAGCCGAAAGTTAACGTAGGGCGTTCAAAAAGAAAGGCCATAGGCGAATGTAGAAATCATGGTAAAGGCGTTGGAGCGATGTAACGATTGAATTATTTTATTCAATTACAAAATGTTTCTGTAATGCCCCTATTTCAGCATTTCAGCACACCCCTTTCCCCTTTCCTAAGTTTCTGTTCTTTTCTGTCCATTTTATGTTATTTGGTCTTTTCATCCATTCGTTTGCGAATTTCTTCTTATCTTGCAACTATTTTTTCGTGTGTCTGTCTGTTGTTAGCCATTTATCATGATCTCTGATGATTTTAGTTATGGCATTTGGTAAGGAGGCCATTTGTTCAGAGACGAATAGGACATGGAGGTAAGCACAAGTGACCGAAGAAAGCGAAAGAAATCTTTTACGCGAATAAATTCAAGAATGCATCAGTTTGGTGGCTCGAACTCCTCTTCCCTATCTCGTCTCGGTAAGTCTTTCCTTCTATGTCCCTAGATGGGATAGGTAGAAATATCCAATAACATCAGAAGTGCCTCCGATCGGTGGGTGTTAGCTTGGTAATATGTGACGAGGACCGCTCATTTCAGAAAGACTGGGTAAGTGCAGGTTTTATGTCTGATGACTGATGTATATCGATCAAATTTAGAAATGTACTTAAATAGACAAGCTTCTCTTCAAAAAATCTTTTTGCGGATAGCATTCTCAATGAGCAAATATCCTCAAAAAAGCCTCGCTAATCTCGATGGCATTGTTTTAAAGCACAACTTGGTAAGTGGTTCTGATGAATGCATAACCCCAAGACTAGACTAGTGAAGCAGTTCTGTGTGAAACATGGGCAAGATCCGTTCAGCGATCTTCTTTTTTCATTTTCATTTGGTGTTGACTAACTGCAGCTTTTTTTCTTTTTTTTTTCCATGGCAAGAATCCATTTTTGTCACTTTTCAATTACTACTTCGGGAATTCAGGTCGTGCTCGTTCCGACTGTTCCGGGAGGAAGAGATAATACGATGACTTTCACGTTCTGTGCTCATAAACCTGGGGAAACACCTGAACTCGTCTTAGCATCTCATAATAGTGCGCCCTGATTGCAACGCCTTTGAATCAATTGTGTAGTCAAAAAAGAATAGAAACACTATAGAATAAGCAACTATCGTCACAAAAATGACGACCAGCCTCGGATCATTGCAAACATTCCCCCCTCCCTTCAGTAAATTCACAGCAGAAAAAGAATTTCGCATTCTCCTACAGAATCGAAGTAGCAGTGAAAGAACATCCCCTAAGAAGGAAGGTTTCATATTCTGTAATGTGGGTCCTCTGAAACAAAACAGGAACCGGTTATCGGCAAGCGGAGGGAAAAAGATGTAAGCAATATTACCAAACAACTCGTGAGGGTTACAAAATATATCCAATATAAACAAATTTTTCTCAAAAACGTGAATGAGGGAGCGTGGTGCAAATAAACAGCTACACCCAGAGCAATTTATGGCTCATGCATGCAGGAAATCAGTCTCATCGTCGGATTACGCATCTGAGAATGTGTAAACCAAGTCATAAAATGAACCGAAACTAGTTACTTAACGAAGTTGCCCTGTCCCTCTGTTCCAATGATTTTCAGCATTCGGAAGAAATAACTGAGGTCGGGAAGCTAGCTCCACTCTTCATCATCTGCCTATTAAAAAATGATGGGGAAATCAACTTACTGAATATCATGTTGATAAAAGACTAAATTGGGAAACAAAACTAAATCCTGCCCTCAAACTGATGACACAGACACCGAGTAGGCTTCGCTTCCATTGCCGCTCAAGCAAATCCAATCTCATCTAGATTCTTTTCCCTACGACCATAACTGCATCGAAACTGTGGTGTACGTTCTTAGGATGAAAAACAATGCATTCCTTCAAAACGCTCCCCCATTCATCGCAAGCAGTTGAAAACTCAAAAGAGATAAGGGCAAAATTAGGAACATAGCAAAAGAAGTCAAGAATTAGAAACATAAGATTAAGTAAAGTTTAGAAGAAACAACAAAATAAAGTCAAAAAAGCAATTAGAAATTAAAAAACAAAAGAATAGTGTTAAAAACATAAGAAACGCACGATGTGACGGCGAAACCAGCCAGGTTCTGGCACGCTAAGCGAAGGCCAGATCGAAGTCGGCAGCAACTTCGTCGAGACGAGCGGGGTTGGCTGTCTTGAAGCGCTTTATGAACGCTAAGCATACCCCCACTCGCCTCTCATCCTCGGTTGCATAAGCCCGCTTGCGCGCCCTTCGCAGCTCTTCTGCAACCGGCTGCCCCGCATCCTCCTCAGCTCCCTCGTCTGCAAGCAACATCATTCGTTCTGAATTCAGAGGAGTACGTGCTAGGTTTTTTCGACTATTAGTGGACCTTCGTTTTGATCACTTGTCTCACGCTTGATAAAATAAAAAAAAGAAAAAATAAGTGGAGCTGCGGGTCTACGTAATGTGCTGGAAACTTTGGCATCAGTGAGAACAATGGGACTACCTGGAAGCCTGATGTGGGAGGCATCGCGCCAAAGAGCCTGCAGCCTTTCCATTTCCAGGCGCCTTTCCTTCATGACCTTTTTCGATGCGCCTGGGCACCGTTCCTTGCGGTGGCTGTCCAGCCAAATCTGTAACAACAGCTGCGGTCGCCATGCTCTAAGAGCTGTCAAGTTTCTTACGATATTTCTAGAACTGTTGCGCGGTTCGCGAGCTTACGAAGCACCGGCTTAGCGAAATCTACCAAGTGCATAGAAGCGACGTACGTACATAGGAGGCAGATTTGCTCGACAAGACAGTGATGCTATCATGTTACAACCGCGTTACAGTATCTTCTAGAAATCCTAATGATAATGTATCAGATAATACATTGGAACTTTTTTTTTAGCCTCCAACTATTTTTTTAACAAACTATTTCTTAAACCTCCAATAACCTAATTCTCGTAAACTATAGCTGTTCTCAAATGCGAAAAAAATAATGATGTAGCTTGCTGAAAGGTTAGTGAACGCGTAATGACCTTTCTCAAAACAAATAAAGAGTCGCCTCACCTTTTTTTGAGATCCGTCGACCTCTGGAGGCGTCACCAAGAAGTGTCCGCAACCTGTGCAGAATCCTGTAAAATGCTCGATTCACCGTGGGTGGCAAATTTCCAAGGGAATAAGACACTCCAATCAGTGATTTCCGGCCAAGAATTTTGCGACGGATTCTTATTCATGACTTATTTCAACCATCATGGAGCCGTCCATGCCCTAACGTTCGATATTTCAGCAGAATTAAACCTCCCTCTACACGCCCATTTCTGAAGCCATTGACAGGCAACGATGTGTTAATGATATACGAAATCCTCCAAATGCTCACAGCCTGCATAGAGTCAGCAACGAAGGACAGCATTTAGTACGTTGTATCTCACTAGGAAATCGTTTTCATCGCGACATAACGAACAAAGTGACTTTCGAAACAGTGGTTTAACGCACTTGAATGACCTCACGTACCTTGCTGCACATGTATCCTGGTGTGGGATGCGTGCAACTTCCATCCCTTCAGCGTGCGGAACATCTTCTTGGGCGTTGGACAGCCCGGCAGTCGGCAAACTGAATATGAGGAAGAGCTAAGTGAACTAGGTTGTATATTTGAGCAGAAGCCAGAATTTGCTGTAGCCACTCAAAGAAAATAGTTGGAGCAACAAAACTAAAAACAGTCACTAACCCATAAATCTTAGCAGACAAATATCTTTGCTACATGAGTCGTGCGATGCTAAATTTTAAGCGTGGATGTGACGCTTGAATAGAATGAAGACGAGAAGTGAAAGAGAACAGCTAAACGTAGTGACACTAGGGAGGATTATACACAGAAAATTGAGGGTAATATCGTTGTTCGACTCGCAACGAAATTTAGTTTGATACAGATAACAGCAGACCGTTACAAAGAGTTATGCATGGAGGTTTCTGCTAAATGAAGTATGCATAAGGCACAATGAAAACATGAAAAGCTAGGGGTAATATCTATCATCACTCAATATTTTCTTAGGATCTCGATAGCGCACTTAGGAGCGTTTCATAAAATTTTGGTCACACGCTGGAAAATTGTTGCCAAATGAGGCTAAGAAACACTGTTGAAAAGTACAAGCATTACCGATGTTGTTGCCACGAAACTCGTACGGTGGTTCCTGTGGCGCGGCAACTTCCAACTGCAGGATCATCGGTGGCGCCGCTTGATACTCACGCGCGGCCTCCGAATCCGCCTCATGTGCCGCACTTTCACCCTCCTCTCCACCCGTGGCGGCTTGTTGCTCCACCGCGGTGGGCTCGGCGTCTTCGGCCACCTCGTCCCTGAGATTTTCAGGGACTCCTTCTTCACCTGCCTAAAAGGGCTTCTTGCTGTCTACATCTGATTATTAGAAAACGACCGGCAAATTGATAAACGTCGTGCGTGGTAGAGCACCTGGCACTAGAGGAAACGCGCTCATCCCATTCATTTCACATCACGAACTAGCTTCACAAATCATGAAGAAATATTAGCAAATGCATAACAATGCATTCATACATGAACTGATCGGGCAGCTGGCTCAAACCCTTTAAAAAAGACCTGCTTATCTGCAACCTAACCGATATAAAATTGAAACCTGAACGGTGCAAACTCATCGCAAATCGCCTGCTAGATATAAAAAACTAAATTCTCTAATTTGACAAATCAGTGTAGTTACACTCAGGGGCTCTCGTGCATTGTAGAAGCTATTCTCTAGCTTTAGTAATTTTCAAGGTGAAACTGCATGGGAAATATAAAGAAAAAGGCGTAAAATTTGCGAAAGTGCATAGTAATGGATGGAAAAGCCTGCATGACATGCGTATTTGCGATGCATCTCACAATTACAGCCATTTTCATAAGTGAAACTGAGCATTCCTATATGATATCACATTAAGATAACGCTTCACCCGCAAAATTTCAGTAGTTTACGTGAAGGACGCGTAATAAACAGACAAATATGCCTACGCAGACCCCACGCTGCCATAGTGAGTTTGCAATTGCTTACTTACAAAAAGGCTCAGGAATGTGACTCATGGAATAGAATTATTAACATCACTGCTCGTCATAAAATAAATTCGACTGGAACAGAGGTTCACTTCAGCTCTCCGTGCTACGAGGATACCTAATATAGCAACGGAAGATTATCTCCAAATGTACTGTTGGGATGGCCCAGGTGATGGAATTATTCTATTTGCAAGCGCTCAGAATAAGTAGCTCAAGGTAGCTGTTTCCCTAAGTCATCGTATGAGGAAGGCCGCAGATTTCCTATTCACTTGCCTCGGTCATTCAAAAGCTGCTTTATCAAAGCAGTAGAGGTATCATTTCAATACCAACATACCTCGGCTCTTGGGCGATCTCGGATCTCCCACACCACTACTCCGCTCGGTCCCGCTTCGTCCGGCGAAGCCGCTTCTATGAACGGCTGAGGCTGCGCCTGCAGCGTGGCCAGGGCACTGATCTTCTCTGCCCACTGAAATCAGAGGCCATGACTCAAAATGAAGACTCTTCTAAAGCAGAAACAGCGGCAAATAAAAATATTGTTACAACGTTTCGCTATCACACGGTATCATCAACGAAAAACAGTTGATGAATAAGGAAAGATGGGCGTAAAGTGGATATGACAGCAATAAAGTGGAAATGCAATGTAAAGTGAATAGAAAATTTTGAAATGCTTGCAAAGACGGAAGGAGGAGATGGTGGCAATAAAGGTAAACAGGGTTGGGTAAATAAGCGAGGAATAACTAGGTGGCACGGTGAGATAAAGCAAAACGAACGGAATATTTCTTAAGTTGTCTGGTGCGAACCTTCTTTCTCCATTTATGGCATAATGCAAGTAAAAAACAAATATGTGTACCGCCCAGGCGTCCTACGTGCGACGTATGAGAAAAAAAGGTGATATGCACCCAGTCGAAACAATAATTTCAAATTTGGCCACTAAAAAACTGTATTCTAGTAGTGTTCGCAAGTGATAGCCAGTCGTCACGCTCCCTCCGTGTAAAATTGCTACTTTCCTTGAACCAGAAAGAAGTAGAGAAAAGGGCGTTAGTGAATAAGATGTTAATCTTACCGGAGTAGCTGGCTCCAGCAGAACGAACCACTGGCCGCTGGTCCTGACGACCTCGTAGACCGACCCGTTTTGGCCGAAGAGGTTACTGGTAGCGGCTGCTTCACCGAGGTGTCGCACGTATACCTGGACATTCTTCATACGGCACACCGCCTCTACCAGTAAGTCGGTCAAGTTTCCTTCGAGCAATTGCTGCTCTGAAAGTCATTTTATAGTAACTATTTTTTTTCCATCACATTTACCACAGTAGCTGTTCTAGCAAACTTTTCTACATGCAATATATGTTCGCAAAAAACGCACTGGTATGTCATCGAATTATTCGCCTCAGCAGAATGTTTTTCCCTAGAGGTAAAAGAAACGATCAAACTGTACGACGAACCGTGCCAGTTCAGTCCTCTCGATTCGATGTCGAACCGGACGAGGTCGGTCCAGTTCGCGACGAGGAACTCGCTCAGGTCCTCGACAATCTCCTGCACGCTCGCGTGCAGGACAAGAGCGATAGCGGCCATCAATGTTTCAGCGCCGCGGGCTGCAACTACACCTACCAAATGGAGGTAGGTAACAAGCAGCTCGGGCAGCAATGCCTGATTCGCTGGCATTTTCAAAGGCGCTTGAGTACTCTGAAATTAAGCGAAAATTCTGAAGTTATTCCAGAGAACAGAGAAAGAGGAAAATCCGACGCCCATCGTTGATCGCTTGTATAAACACATCAGCCATCCAGGCACTTTGAATCAGCGAACGAGGCAATTTGCAGGGATAAAAGTTCGAAGATACAACCTACATGGCAGGGATTTGCTGTTCTGATCAGTCACATCCTTCATGAACTTAAGAACTCTGAAGGTGGCAACAAATTCGTATCAACAAATTTTTGAAACACTAAAGAAGGAAAAAGAACCGAATTTGCAGCACTCATAGTTTTGCTGGCTAATGTGTTAATGGAAATTCTGCCATTATACAATATTTTATGCGAATCAGTTTTCTATTTGCAAAGGACATAATGCCGAGATCGCGTTCTTATGTATACGCTTGAGCGTTTGTATATCCCTTCGATTTATCGCCTAGCTGCCGAAGTATTATGAGATTTCGTGGCTATAATTAACAGCATGGCTGATCCTCCTACACCATTTACACAGCCAATCTGCTTCCAAACATGTTTCCGACATTCGCATTAGTCTCGAAAACTTTCCGATTAATACGCCACCTGACCGATTGCAAAATATCTGCCAAATATGTTGTACATTTAAGTGCATACCACTGACCTTTTTCAGAAGTTTATGGATAAGATCAAAGGTCCGCATGGGAGAGCAATCTCTGATACAGATCATGCGAAGGAAATTTCATGAAACTTCGCTACATGGTAAACTGTTACTAAGACAGACCGTGACTGTTGCACATTTCGCAAGCAAAAAAAACTTCTAAAAAGGCTTACGAGCACGCTTAACAATAAACAAATAAATTCGAATACAGCCGCCAGAAAAGATGGGAAACAAACATATTATTATATAGTAAGAAGGATGTCTTGTGCCAAACACTACTGATTTCTGGGAATTATGAATATTCAAATCATACAAACATGAAGCGTATGCTTTTAGCCGAAGATGTTCAACAGTTACGACGTTTTCAGAACAATAACACAACGATTAGTTGAATCGTTTCGAAAACTAAGGGAGGATGGGAAAAAAATATTTCACCCCCCCCATCCCTCCTCAACCGTTGGTATGGAGGGAAGTCATACTTACTGCCTAGTGATCCATGCAGGATTTGCCTAGCACTGTTTAACGAATGAGGCAATAATTCTGTAAAGCGTCAAAATTGCACAGCCTAACGAAAAGCACTCTGTATTGTATTGTGCAGAATAGTAATGAGGGAGCAGCAATGTTTAAACTCACAAATGCATTCGTAGAGAGTCTATACTGAAAGCTCAAAGTCATCTCCATAGCAGTTTTATACATTGGACATCATATCTGACGATTTTACAGCTATAACAACTGCAGCTTATGGGTCCCCACTGTTCTTAACAAATGCGTTGTCCTGAAACTCTTCATTTCATGATATGAACTCTCCAAAACAGCGTGATTCGTCGATGGTCTCGTACTTCTTCGATGTGAAGCAAAGTTATGTTAAATGCATCGAAAGAAAAAAGACCCGATACAAAAAGCAAAAAGCATTGAAATCATGTCACCAAAGTTGGAATAATATTAGCGCATTCGTGGCAGAGAATTGCATTATTGATTTCAATGAACGCGGTGTGGCTTTGACCTATATCACCCAGCAGTTTGGTAATCATTATACTGTATCCCGCTCAGCATTCGCACTACTTTGCCGAGGAATGTGTAAACAAAGTTCTCAAGTGCCGACCAACTTTGATCTCCTCATTGTGCCTGTGCAGTTGTCTCTTTCCGACGAACAATGGAATATTTAATACATATGTGCTTTAACAATTGCAAAAACGCCCACCTCAAAATCTATCCTAATAAAACCTTGTTCTGCAGAGACAATCGCGAGTTTAACGCGCATTCTCTTGCCTTAGATAGGGCACGAATCATGGAAATGATAAAATTTATTGTCAATGAAAGCTATTTCACTTTTGTTGGTCTTATTTTCAGGGAAACTGAAGGAGTGCTCATGGGAGGAAATGGAAGTCTTCATATAACTGATCTCACCCTGTCCGTTATGGAACACAAATATGCCACGATTTCACGTTTTAGTGCCATTTGTTGCGGATACGTTGATGATCTACTAACATTCATAGTACGATATTCAATACTGATCACTTTCAGAGTATTCCTAGATTAATTTATGCGGTCACAATTTATGCGGTCCTAGATTAATATACTCTACAGATTGAGGTCACATACGCAGGCACCACCTTATAGATTTAAACTTACACATTACTTGTAACGGTGTTTTCTAAAGCATCTATGATAAGACGGATCGATTTAATTTTTCAGTAAATAAATATACTCATTTGGACAGTAACACTCCTACACAAAAAAACCTGGTAATCTACGAAATTCATAGGTTTAGTAAAGTGTGCTCTCCTAGGGCAGATTTTATTCCTAAATTTAAAGGACTGCTTAAGAATTATAAGGACAATGCTCATAATGTTACCCTAATGGGAGTATATTTACATAAAGCATTAATTGGGGAACTTGATGTAGTTTATAAGTTCGTTTACTCCAATGGACAGGGATCCAAAGTTTGATCTAAGAAGTTTTTTATCGACTTTAGTTTCTTATGCTTACCACCTATGCAGGCAGAGGAGGTGATTTATATGGGTGTTGTCACTTCATAATATGATCGCTTTGACCACACGCGTGAAGATTTATTGATTAGCGCTCCCCAGCACCGCATTACAGCGATGGAACATTGCCTTTTACGCACACCGTACATACGACTGGCGTTTATTTTCATAATTCTACATCTTTATATTGTCATATGATGTCTGTGTATCAGTTTTAGCAACCTATTCTGCCATTTTTATATTCGTATTTCTTCGTTAGAATCTTTTAGTAGCCTCAAATGTTATTCATTTTTTCGATGGGTTTATTATTAAACAGAGATCATATAAGCGTTGCTCTACCGGGCTAATACTCCGAGGTCGATGTCGTCAACATTGACACTTCGGTTTATCGATCAGCAATCATCAATACCTACGGTGTCGATGATGCATCATTTGCTTTATAATTTAACCTGTATGAACTTTAGCTTAGCATTTTGTATACATCTAGCTTTCTACTCTAGTGTAAATATGCTTTAGTTCTTATAGTCGCTTTTTATATTAAACTATTCTAAGGTTTTGATTTTCTGTTGGGATTGCCTCCTCTCCTTTTTCTATATGGCTCTCCACTTTTGCATTTTAAATATAGCCTTCAACACAATTTTCCATGATGTCATTAACATATTTCCTCAAACCCTTTTGACCTTTTTTGCTTCAACTTACCGAGGAATTTGCACAACCATTACCTACATATTTCTGTTACACAAAATCTTTAACCTCTTTTATTTCATTTTTAATCCGTTTGGTTAAGGTTACTTTAACTCCTCCCCATGATTTTCACTATCTAGCACTCGATTTCATATTACCTCTTATGCGGTTATCGTTAAGCATACTATTATTTGTCTCTCAATTGATTATAATGCACTTTCATATAATACTCTAAACTTTATGGTAGTTGCATCTTAGCAACTAGGTACTCCATACGCTCAATGATGTGTTTCCAGTGGAGGTTTTAATAATCGTTAGTGTCGTAGGTCTTCACCACACGTTAGCGCTTAATGTCGTATTATTATCTTTGTCTTTCTCATGTAACTTTTTTGCCCTGGCTTTTTGGCGACAAGCTCTACTTGTAGAACTAACAAATGGAGCACGGTGGTAAGAGGATCTTAAGCTCAGTCACTGAAACTGCCGTTTTGGAAAAAAGGAAGGAAGCGGATTACGGCGATGAGGTAGGTGCCATTATGTGCAATTTTTGTGTTTGCTATGCATTTTTCTAATTTATATGCTTTGTAAGCTTTATATATATATATATATATATATATATATATATATATATATATATATATATATATATATATATATATATATATATATATATATATATATAACGATCGTGTTGTTTTATTTGAAGTGAAGTATATTACTGTAATGTTGTTATTTCAGGATTTCAGCGTACCCCTTCACTCCCCTCCCTACGTTTCTGTTCTTTTATGTTCATTTTGTTTTATTTCTTTTTTTTCATTCGCTTGCGACTTCTTTCTGTCTTTCAACTCTTGTTTTTGAGGGTGCTGTTTGCCACTTCCCATGATTTCTAATAAATTTAGTTATAGCATTTGGGACAGAGGCCATTTGTTCAGAGACGAATACGACAAGAAGGTATGCTCAAGTGACCGATGAAAGCCAAGCGACCTTTAAGCGAATAAATTTATAGAACGCATCAATTTGCTGGGTCGAACTCCTCTTCCCTGTCCCGTCTCGGTAAGTCTTTCCTTCTATGTCCCTACATGGGATAGGTAGAAATATCCAATAAGATCAGAAGTGCCTCCGATCGGTGGGTGTTAGCTTGGTAATATGTGACGAGGACCGCTCATTTCAGAAAGACTGGGTAAGTGCAGGTTTTATGTCTGATGACTGATGTATATCGATCAAATTTAGACATGTACTTGAATAGACAAGCTTCGCTTCAAAAAATCCTTTTGCGGATAGCATTCTCAATGAGCAAATATCCTCAAAAAGGCTCGCCAATCTCGATGGCGTTGTTTTAAAGCAAACAACTTGGTAAGTGGTTCTGATGAATGCATAACCCCAAGACTAGACTAGTGAAGCAGTTCTGTGTGAAACATGGGCAAGATCCGTTCAGCGACCTTCTTTTTTCTGAAGTAGACAACTTGATAAGTGGTTATGATGAACGCATAACACAAAAGCTGCATCAGTGGAACAGTTGTGTGTGAAGCTTGGGGAGTATCCATTCAGCGTGGCCATACCTTCATCCTTGCTGAGAATATGCACACTCTTTACACCCTCCAAATGTTGTCGGGCGACGTTAGCGGACCTGGTCACACCCTTTCCAGCCAACCCTCAGCACTTCAAATATGTGCGAAAATTTGGCCATTTGGAAGCAAAGCTTCACTGACGTCTCACTCTTTCGAGGATTTGATTCGCCCTTACGTATGAACTCGTCTTGCCGTCTTCAAGTGCTCAAGTATGCGAAAAGCGAAACATTAAATTTCGAGCCTTTTTGAAATGCAAATTCTGCGGATGCGCTGATATTAGTGTAGCAACGGTATATCTGGATGAAAAGGTGAACGTTTCTTGTCCTACATGAGTGACTGAAAGGTCAAAGAGGAGTTGTCAGAGGAAGAGAGGGGGGGGGGGGGGGGGGAGGAAGGCAGCAAGAGCAGCAGAGGGTTCTACCCACGAGTTACTATCCGACGAACTTCTTTTTGCATTCGACATCCTGGAACCGGTTATGCCTTGCACGCACACAGTTGTTCACTCAACGGAATGTGCGTACCGCGTTGTTATGCACTTGTCAATCGTTGTTACCTCATCAATGGTGCTATGATGTTTGTTTTTTATCGGTCGCTGGATTGATGCGATTTCGCGGTATTTGATGACCACTTTCAGTTATAGTGGAGGGAAATGTTTCGATGAGATCTGTTGTAAACGATAATATTCGTCTTTTTGCCGTCAACCGGCTTATATCCCTCTCGAGCAACTCTGAGGGGAAATGAGACAAGTCATTTGCGACTGCAAATTTTTTTCCTGTCGCCTTCCCCCACCATTTTTCTCTGCGAGCGTAGTGTCGGGGAGGGAGCGCAAACTTTTTGTTAATATTCCTAGCAATTTTTTTCCGTATCTGTGATATATAAAATTAATGAAAAATGAAAGAGCTACTCTTGATAGTGCGGAACATGACGATTGAACATTATCGAAATATACAGATCACATCGAGTGTTGATAAATTTATAGTGTTGACTTATGCTTTTTGTCGTCTCACTTTTTTCATCTTGTTCGTTCGGTTCTTTTGCAAAATAAACCTGAAAATGAATGCTTTCTCCTTTCATTCATCGTTTAATCTAAGGTTGGTGAAAAATCTCAGGTTTCTCTGACATTGTTTCACCATATTTCCAGCTTACCGCCGTCGATTGAGAAATTTTAGATCAAGGAAGACGGTATTAACGAGAAATGTGAAATGCAAGCGCAGCCTCTAAGTCAAATCCATGAAACTCGCAAGCTTTGAGGTAAGCTGACGATTAGGCAACGTACAAAAATTACACCTGCGAATATAAATTTTCGTGCAAGATGCATAAGAAGAATCAATTATTCCTCACTCAGTGCTTTCAAAACTAAAAAAAAATGCAAATAGTGATTCCCGAACTGAACACCACTTCCTCTCACGAAGCGTTATTGGTTAGATAGTTCGGCTTGGATGGTTGTGCGCCCTTTTGAGTCTCTGTCCAATGGATGCCAATATTTTGATATTATTCGCCTATATTTCGATTTTCCAAGTATTGTGTCACGATACAAACCGCAACTACAATGCGGTTGCCAAAATGGATACGGATGGGACGAGAAGCTTCTTCGTCACGACTGTGCCAACTTTGACCTCTTTTAGCGAAAACTATCATGCAAGCAATTTGACATTATTAGACTACAAGCTTGAGGAAGCAGTCGCTGCCGTTGAAGGTTTGTTTACACTCATTTCTGGTGTGAGTGAGTCGTTTCTTGCCGAAGTTTCCTTATTACAGTTCTCCAGAAATGGTACTGAAATAGATGAAATATAGCGAGAACATAAGTGTCCCGATTGCAGCACACCCATCTCTCCCAGTAAGCAGCACGTGATTTCGTGATGTTCTCGTAGGTGCTCAGTTGAGGGTTCAGCATAGTTCTCAGAGTTCATCTCGATATCCACCGCCGCTCTTCCTCCCGCTTCCTTGTTTGAATCTCCTACGCCTTAAAAAGTTCTTTAGAATGCAACTCGATGAGTCCCAAAAAACTGCATTTCTATGAGACACGCTTAGAGCGTGAACGTTGCTATGAAGGGTTAAACAGATTCTCCTTGCAACCATGAACAGAAGGAAAATGTGTGAGGCAGTGTGTTCGAAGGAAAGGCTGAATGGGAAGGTCAGGCAAAAGAGTTGCTAAACAGATAGCCACTTCACAGAGTCGGATGTAGAGACAACAAGAAGGAGCAAAACTGTTAACGCAGAAGCGACCTTGTGAACAAGCACTGTTAATTATGTGCTATTTTTTGAAACACTTTAATCGTTCGGAAATCGTCGTGCGGATAATTTGAAAGAACGGCCATGTAAATTCATGCCGCTCCATCGTCTGGACAACCTCAACTATCAGCGAACATTTCCAATTGCAAAGAAATTACTATTTAGAGTGAAGACCACAGTAGAACAGCATTGGACATTTGTTGTAAAAATTTATACAAACATGCCGTAAGTTTTTGTTGTAAAAAGAGAACAGCTAAAGGAACACGATGAAACATTATGGCTATGAATTTTTGTTTCATCACCAAATGAAATCCTCTCCATCAATGAGCAGCTTCGAAAAATCCGATAGCAACCACACTGAATTGAACTCTCCAGTCCTTTGACCAATGATGCGCGTAGAACTGCAGCCTGCAGTTACAGCATTCCAATGCACTGCTATGCCAAAACCTCAACCGCTTAAAAGTATTTAACCCACTGCACTTTGATGCTGATGCATTGTAGCGTGAAACAGGTGAAAATGGTGTCTGAATAAAGCCTAGCGTTTTGGTGCCCTCCGCTATGTCCCAAAAAGCGCCAAACCCCTCTCTTCGTTGGGGACCTTGAAGACGTAGACGCTCCGATCCTTCTCAAGAGCCCCGCCAAACTTAAACCATCCCTCGCCTCTGCGGATAGGAGGTGCCGATCTATGTATGCTATCATATCTGAGAAGGGAAGTTCATCGGAAAGGTTGTCGCACAAGTTTTTTATGCAAAACTGCGGTTTCCTGTCGAATAAAGTGTGCCGCTTTTTCACTTCTTCGACTAAACAATGCTACATAGATAATACGTCTTTATCGAGCGGATTTCATCATGAGACTTTTGCGTATGGGATCCTTCATAGGCAGCGATGTTGTGAGGAGAAACGGGCGACCAACAGGGCAACCAGAAATAGATCGTCCTAGTGTTGATAAAATGACTTCGCCTACAAGAATTTATGGCAACTGCACTCATAAAGGAGCTCAAGTGCGATTAGACGTGTGCATTGCAGGCTCTTCAGCACCCTCTTCAGAGACGAGCACCCTCTTCAGCATGTCGAGCACAGCATCTCAATTTCCGCTCACTATCTTAATGCAACAGGAAACAGGGGATAGAGACTAGCTGAAAAGATACCGAACCGAGCTGTTTTCGCTGCTCCTCGGCACAGAATTTCTCAGCAAGTCTTTCAACAATTACTCTGTTGAAAGGCTTGCTGAGCAATTCCTCGCTCGTTTTTCCGTTTTTCGTGACAGCAACTGTGTTTGCACGGAAAACCAGCATAGCGGATGTCACGCAGTAAACAAAGGACAAGGCACTAGTGAGAATGCGCGCCAATCCGCTACCCGTCAAGAGCTCTAACTAGGGAAGCGGATAAGTCCACCACTTCTGTCTTGACTGGAACCTTGACCAATTAAAAGTGCAATAAAAGTGCGTTTTCATCTTCTGTTGAAGGTTACTGTTCATACGATGTGAAACTTTCATTTATGCGCAGACAAAGGCGCGATTGCCGTAAAGTCGAGACGACTGAAGTTCGAACACTGATCGTGTGATTCGTTTGTTTCTCGCATGTTCAAAAGCCTTACATTGCAACCTTAAACACTAACAGTTTCCAGTGACGTTCCAGGCATGCACTGCAATTTCAACAAAATCAGCCGATAAATAAGTAGCGGCTGAAGAGCGTGAAAAAACCAGTTGCGCCGAACTGTTTTTCACCCAGTGTCTATGGTGAAAAAAATGCTCCTTCGATGTTTCGCTTCGCTTCTTTGAGGCCGCTGGCAAATTGTCTTCTGATCGTGTCCATGTTGCGGTAGTTTGTTTCGACAGCATCATAATAATGCGAAGCTGATGTTCAAATTTGCGAAGAAAGCGAGTATCCGTGTTTGAGTTCAATTCGCCGCCACTTCATAACAACACCGATCCGGACAGTAGTGTCACTCAGTTGAAGTTTGACCTCGTTTATTTCATTGGACAGCAGTCTTCATCAAAAAACGAAAAGTTGTGCCATAAAATCTCAGTTGCGCTCAAATAGGGAATAATTTGGTTATGCACTTCCACAGTAAAGGAAACAGCAATTTCTTTATCGTTTTTCTCAAAGGCACAAACGTTGTTTGCAATGAAATTTCACGGAGCCCACGATCAGCTACTTCGCCTTCTGAGAATTCTTATAAGTGCGACCATCATTCTTACAATTTATGTTTGAGTGCTCGGCACTTGTGTTTGCTACTGCGATAATTTTCTGAGTGTTATATCATCGACAGGAATGCTGCCATCTACTGAGTAGTCCTAACAATCACTACCTATCACATTGTACACGCGTTGAATTGCTTTTAGTCGGTGGAGGGCGTTCCACTTCAGAGAAAATTTGCAGCCGTGCTACACCTTCTTCCATTCTAGGGCAACTCCTTTAAAATCTAACTTAAGATGAACTTATGAATGAACATTCTTTTTGGAAATTTATACTAAACAGCATAGTGGATATCTGACATCAGCTGAAAGGGGACCTCTGCATATATTAAAATTTAAACGACTTTCTAGCGCATTTTATTTGAACAGTTTGGGGTGTCAAAGATGCCGCATAAAACTGCGATCCGTAAGTTTAGATCATATGAGTGGAACAATCTCGTCTGCTAGATGAATTTCTGCAGTCGAAATCGGGAGTGTTCCAACTTTATTTGCTATGATTGTATCGCTATCACTCTCCCTCTGCAGCGTCGTTCAAACCACCGAGCTCTAGCTTTCACTCAGTATTGGCAACTCGTTATACTTGTCAGTGTACCACCTTTCGCCAGGCGTTCTGTTCTACACTGTGATCGAGATAGAATATTACTTCCACGTTGTGTACTTCCAGATAATCAATTGACTAAAAACTCAGCTCCGTTTCTTCTGTTTTTGAATCGGTTGTTAATGTTCTTTGCTTCAGCGAAAAATTCTCCTTGCTCGCGTATCAGTAGTTCCATAGCAACAACTCAAACGAAATTCAAATGAAATTTGTGATCGGCGTCGTAGCCGGGAGAATTTCAAGCGTAGATGGGACGGGGCATAGATACTTCGGAGCGTTGAGGCGCTGAGAAGTAGAGTGGTGGAAGCATAAAAAGTTGTGGCGATGATTTCTTCCTCTGTCCTCGATTAAACAGCACCATAGCTCTTATACTGTCGTTTAGATCCTCCGTCGTTCCCATCAACATCCGTTAGTTAACTTCATGGAGTTGTTTTGGTTAATTGTTGTCGGAGTATGTTTTGGGAGCGTTCAAAGCATTAATCATATGGTTTTAATTTTGCGGCTATCATGAAATTTGTCGATTCAGAAAGGTTGCTTCAACAGTGGAACTACGAACCTTTCTCGATTGGTTCTTAAACTCATTTCTGCTCTACTATTTCGCGACCGCTCAAAAATTTCCTCTTTCTGAGGCCTACTGGTTCAAATCTTGCAGAGAAAAAATCGTTGCATAAGAGCAACTCTGAGGCAGAGGGTAGATTTTAATTAATAGCCTAGCTAGCGTTAACCCATATGAGTGATTTTTACCTCAGGTAAGAAGTAAGTAAAGGATTTCGGGTGCTCTAAACGGCACTTCCTATTCTTTATTAATTAGTACGGTTTGAAAGGAAGCCTTCATACCTCATAATCAGTCGAAGGGAGTAATTCCGCAATAGTGTGCTGGAGTCTTGACTTACTACATCGACCTTTAGAAGAAAAATAAATCTTTCTGTTTCGTGAAATGAGGAAACGCGGGATCTGGTCCTGATTTTGTAATAGGATCTTCAGCGTTAAATATTATCGTAAACCCAGGACGCGAACCTTTATATCTGTCCATTCGTTGTTCAGATTTGTTAATTGTCAGTGGCGTTTTGCGCACTATCTGAAATAATCCTAACCACTATCAAAAGCCTTCTGTTGTGTCTCCTATCCGCCCGTAAAAATTTGTAATACTGCATTTTGCTCCTAAAAAGTGGGCGTTCTTCAAATTCAAATTCTTCATGTTGCAGAAATCAACATACCAGACCTCCGAGTATCACTGAAACAGGTAGGAAGTGAATCAGAAGAGAAACAATCGAAATAAGCAAACATCACGACCATTGAAATGATGTACATCGATTACAAAAGATGAAAGAACGAAAGGGAAATGCTAAGATTTTGATGTGCAAAGCAGTTGCGATTCGTTTATGGTGCCCGATAAGGTGTGAAATGAAGTATATGCAAGAAAGATGGCAAATTGTTGCAAGCAATTATAACTACATAAGCCCTTAAATACCTCCTCAAAAGTCATTGGCATTCACAAGTTGCTGGCTACACAAAGTTTGTGACTCTTCCTTTGAAAATTCATGGGAAGTTGCCATTCAGAGTTTTTATGTACGCCGCAAGAGGTAGGCTCGTTTTGAGTTTCGCCAATTCTGCACCAGTTTGATTCTTTTCTACATATTCTTTACCGGGATATGAATGAACGCTGAAAACATAACTCGTCGAAACCGTTATAGATTGCATTTCAAGAAGAAGGGCAGGCGAAGGAAGGAGTTCAAATACCGAGACCTCCGTTCATCGTCTCCATTCTGCTTCTCTCTCCCTTCCCCCCCCCCCTCCCCCTCCTCCCACGTCATTCCCTGAGATGCGGCTTTGTCTGCGATGCCGGAATCGGCAGTGTGACTTAAATGAGGAACTATAAATTGCAATTAATGAATTCGTTGTCTGCGATCACTCCTTTGGCACCATGCAAACGTTTTACAGCAAAAGAATGCTTGCTTTCAGATGTTGCTGCATCTCGGAACCTCAATAACAAAGCCATACGACGAAAAATAATTGCCTTTTGGTGCACTACGGCTGTGATACTTGTGCTTTCCTTACTTTTGTTGATTGGCATATCATTTCTTGCATGGTATAGGCTATGCATACTCCATCACACGCTCTCTGATGTTTTTTGTCCAAAAGAATAAAAGATTGAAACGCCAGAAGGATATGGGCTGACTATGGCGAGTATATTCCCCCAAAAACTGATGATGAAACAACAAGCGGAGAAAAAAGATAAATGAAAAGACCTTGGTAGGAACTAGAGTTGAACATGGGACTAATTCCCTAATGTACGTCGAAGTAAATTCCAAGTTTCTGCGAATTAATGCAGGTATATAAGGGAACAGCGAACTATTCTTAAGTATTGCTGTAATAAATGCACCAATCACGGGGTACTCCCAAGAATGAGAACAGGACAGTGGACAATCAGGAATAACAGCGATAAAAATTAGAACAGATTAGAAAGAATATTTATTGCACGAATGAAACCAGCGACAACCTGCTCCATTTTGATAGGATCGATAACGTAAGGTCATAATTTAATCCTTTATGTGAGATTTAAATCCGATCGGTCTAGTTAAACTTGGAAAAAAGCATCGTAGCTTAAGGATTCTGTGGGTGGAAACGTTTGCGACTTTGGGTGGTAATGAATTCCATGCTATCGCTACCTTAGTCGAGAAGGACTGTTCAAGTGTTTTCAAAGGGCATCGGTTGATTTCGAATTTATGGTACAATCAGAGTCAGCAGTGGTGGAATGTTCGAGGAATTCATCAGACGAAAGATCGCCATCATTACCAGCGATGCTCCAAGCCATAGTCAAGCTGAAATAAAGGCGATTATGCTGCAATATTTCCACAGAATTCACTTGCTTCCTATATAGTTTCTGCCACGCAGGGGTCATATTTTCCCAAGATTCTGAATGTGAAGAGTCTTTCAACATTCTCAGCCAAAGTTAAGATGCGTTTGATTAAATGGTATCTACACCTGCGATGTATATTCTAGTTGACGTGTGACAAAAAATGTGAGCAATTTTTCAATTCAAGATTGCAACAATGGGGAAAATCCTCGCGCAATTGAGAAAAAGCTTGCAGTTGCCTTCAAAGTGTTCCTGATGTGCTTATGAAAATTAAGAGTAATGTTTGGAAGGAGCACTCAACTTCATAACAAAGAATGAGATGTAAGGGGTGCATCATCGACGCCAAAGGATCAGAGTTGTGAACGCCAAAGAGGAAGAGGCTTGTTTCATGACAGGTTAAAACTAAAAGCTTCAGTGAACTGTTCATTAAAGCCAAACGCTCCAGTTAACTGTGCTTCAAAAGTGTTCCTAAAATCGTTCGTGAGGGCAAAGCCCCTCCACTTCTTACGCCTCTGTCCTGAGGAATGATCTCACTGTGCATATGCTTGAGGGAACCGCTGTACACATGCTTGCAGAACCTCGCTATATCCTTGAGGAACCACAACAGGCATGTGCTCCCAGCTGCGCGTCCAGTTGTCTGCTTTTCTCACCTGTGAACATCACCGATGCGAGAAGTCGCAGAGTCAATGATGTCGTAATGTTAAAAGTTTGTAACAACTATTGAAGTATTTCGTCGAAGAGTTTTGGCACTCCCCTTGCAACAAGTATTCCAAGCAATTTAGCTATTAAAAATGAATGGCACTTCTTATACTTTCTTTCCGATCTTTTTATCGATGGGATGGCCGGTCGATTTTTTTCCCAGGAAGATGGCATATATCCATCGACGACTGGTCAGCCAAACAGATGGCATACCGGAGGTGAGAATACTCTCGTGATCTTTCTAAGTAAACCACATCGAATGTGATCAGGCAAGCTGCTAATCCGAAAATGAGTAGTTTTAATTTGCCCATCGACGTACAACGGAAGCGATGTCCACGTTACTGTAAAACTGAGCACCTTTTCCCGGCTTTGCACTAATGCATTCATTTTTTCTTGTAAAGCTCTGTGTTCATTTTCTTCTCGATAGGCACTGCTGGTAGAAATGCTCGAACACATTCGAAGAGAATCGGCTTAGAGTCGTTGACATCCCGAAACAACGTGCACCAGTCCTTTTGTGATCCAAAGCGGAGCAAGTCGCAACTTTCTTCCTCAAACAATCACTCTCATTCCCGCCAGCTGCATTGAACGCGTTACATAATACTCGTTTGTGAAGATGACGAGTAGGTGTTGCAAAGGATGCAAGGGAAGCGGCTGTAAATGGATACTAAAAATCATACCTCTTAAAGGCGATTTTATACGCATGTGAAGCAGGGGAACAGAATAAGGGTGTGTGGTGTTTCCATCTTGCAAACAAAGGTTTCATTTGATTTCATGTATTCTCTCCCGACATAGCAATATCATCTGCTCTTTCGCTCTAGTTCTTGCACTTTTTCGTTTACTTTATTCTCCGACGGTTTTCGACCTATATATCCCCTCGATGTGGATGTCATAACGACTGCTATTTGCACTATAAAACAACGGATTGCTGGTCTGCGCCAAATAAAACCGGTGATGATAAGGTGTCGCGTCAAACGACGAAACAGTCAAAACAAAATCTCAGCGAAGTGATCAAGAAGATTTCGCTGGAGATTTTGTGAGAAAGGAAACATAAACTCTTCACTTTGTTGTGAAAGGATTCTATGTCTCCTCCTTTGATATCATTCTTTGTAAGTGTATTTAACTCTTGACGTCTCTTAGTCTCTGCCTCTTTCGTAAAAGCGCTAAGCGTTTTTCTCACATATTTTGCCGCGTCCTTACGCGACAAAACTTGGCGACCCCGGCAGGACCAGATTTTTCTCCGGATTCTGCAAATTTCGGATTCTGCGAAAGGTGCCTCTGCGACTAATTCGCACTCGTTGATTCTGCTGAACATATTCGCTGAGAAATGGCCCGACGCATGAAAGCCGGGCTGGAACCTATAGTTCAAGAGTTGAAAACGATGGTTGGAAGGATCCCGCCGACTGAGGACGATGTCGACACAACACAGGAAAGTTCTTTTCAAATTACCGCTTTTATAAAACGTAGAGACTGTCTGCGCCATTGTTTGAAAAGTGTAATGCGCCTCATTTCGCAAATTGAAAATAAGCACGAAAAGTGGCTTGAATTCTTGGATACTTTGAGTGATCCGCGAGCAGCAGAAGCAGAGGCTAAGGCGTACGAAGACTACGCTATGCAGCCAGACAGCTTTCTCTATCTATGCGAGCAAGCTAAAACCATTGGTGATCAACTGAACGCTAGGATCTCTAATATCACTGACGTTCTGAAGACTTTGCAATCTTCGGTTTCGTCACCCACTCCGCTAATGGTGCAAGTGTCCTCGAATTTACAGCAATCTCTGCTCCTTCGCCGCCAGAACCCGTAGGCAGCCACATTGCTCTGCCCCAGATCCAACTCAGAAAATTTTCTGGAAACCCTAAAGAGTGGACTGGATTCTGGGAAACATTTAATTCTGCTGTTGGCCACTTGCCAAAAGTTCAGCGCTTGAACTATCTGCTTTCACTACTTGAAGGCCCAGCAGCAACCGTCGCTCAGGGCTACGCTATAAGTGAAAGCAGCTTTGATTTGGTGGTAACTGCGCTAAAATCAAATTACGGAAACCCAGCCGTTATAATAGCCAGCTTACACACCGAATTGCAAAACCTTCCCAGTAACAATGGGTCCCAACTGGTGGCAACTGTACAAGCACTGGAAAGAATATTAAGGCAGCTTGAGCAAGCAGGCGAAAATCTCGACTCACCTTTATTGGTATCTACAATTGAGCAGAAGCTCTCGCAGCGAATAAAAAGACACATTAGTGAATACAAGTCGTTAGATTCAGAATGGAACGTCGAAAAATTAAGGGCAAAACTTCGCGAGTTTATGACCGCAGAGTTAATCTATGCACAGTCGTACGGAAGAGCTCAGCAAGTGAAAGCTGTTGGCACGCCGAGGCAGCCGCAAATCAAAACATCTTCGCTTCTCGCTCAGCAAAAACAACAGAAAAGGCCGTCAAAACCATGTGCATTCTGCGGTGAATCACACTGGAATCGCGACTGCCCTTCGTACAGCACCACAGAGAAAAGAATTCAGCGAGCGAATAAATTTCAATTGTGCACAAAATGTTTGAAAAGGGGACATTCACTGCAAGACTGCAAAGCAATGCAACATTGCTACTACTGCCATAATCGCAATCATAACTCACTCCTATGCATGGAGAGGTGCAAATCGCAGGAAAAAGGGAAGAATGGTAGAGACCAGCCCCTTTCACCTGAAAAAGTGACTGCAGCAAATATGGCAACTGGAAATAAAGCACTGCTGCTCTATAAAGAAGTAGTGGTCTCCAACCCTCAGAAAGCAAATTGCCGAACGAAAGCGTTAATGTTTTTTGATTCGGGTAGTCAAAAGTCGTACATAACAACGCGCTTAGCGAATCGGTTACGGCTAAACGCAGCACCGCAAAAACTGAGCATAAGCACTTTTGGTGATTGTGCGCCGCAAATTATCCAATCAAATCGAACTGTTATTTCCGTTCAACTTCAGAACGGTACCCGCAAGGCTGTCAGAGTAAGCACAATTAAGCGAATTACTAGCAACCTAGAAGTTGTCGGTGACAACATTGAAGCCCACTTTGGTGACCTGAAGCCATCAGAGCTGCCGCGAAAAATTCGTTCTCCAGATATTCTGGTCGGTCATGACTATTTCAGTGACTTTATTCCACTTGCATGAATCAAACGCCTAGGAAACGGCTACGAATTAATTCCCACTAAAGTTGGCTATATTTTATCGTCCAAACAGGCCGAAAAGAATGAAGCAGCCCCGGCAGTGGTATGTATTGAAAAACAAATGCCAGACGACGCTAAGGAAGAAATGGAATTTGCGAACGAGCATTCCTCAGAACAAGTCGAGCAAATCTCCAGCTATTGGAATATTGAGCTCCTTGGTATTCGAGATTCACCAACCGAGCATGAAGACCAACAAGCAATGGACATGTTCAAGGAAACGGTGAAGAGAATCGACGGTCGCTATTCAGTGAGCCTCCCATTCAGAGACTCTGTGCCGCAAATTGCACAGAATTTTGACCTAACATATGGTCGACTGCTTTCAACTTGGAAGAAGCGTTTACAGAATGATCGCGAGCTTCTCGAAAAATATGACGCAATCTTTTCTCAGCAGAAGGACTGTGGAGTCATCGAAGAAGTACCTCGGGAGGAACTAAAACCCACTTCCAGCATTGTCCACTATTTGCCACATCAAGCAGTAATTAACCCCCATAAGACGACTACAATGATTCGAGTAGTTTTCGATGGTTCTTCCAAATCGAGAAAAACTAAAAGCATCAACGAAGCAATTATGAGAGGACCAGTTTACTCCCGAATTTAGGTGGTATACTGCTCCGATTTCGCTCAATGCCTATTGCACTTATAGGAGATTTAGAGAAGGCTTTTCTACAAGTGGCTCTCAATAAACCAGATCGAGATGGGACTCGCTTTCTATGGCTGTCTGATATCAACTCACCGCCATCTCACAGCAACCTAAAGATCTTTCGCTTTGCACGAGTCCCGTTTGGACTCAACGCAAGCCCCTTCCTCCTCGCGGCAGCAATCAAAACGCATCTAGATTCGTACGGTGACATAGCATTAGCCGAAGAAATTTGGAAGAATATCTGTGTGGATAACGTGCTGATCAGTGTACGTACGACGGAAGAGGCCTTCAACAAGTTCGAGCGCATAAAGAAACTATTCGAAGACGCACGAATGAACATTCGCGAATTTCTGAGCAACGACGCAACCTTCAACAAAACAATTCCGAAAAGGGACCGTCACGAAGCAACTAACGCGAAACTGCTAGGACTGCGATGGAATACTACAGCAGACTATATTCAGTGGAAAGTAAAGCAGCCGAGGATGACCAAACGGCAACTATTGTCCTATATCGCTGCTCAATACGATCCTACCGGACACATCTCTCCTTTGTTCACTCCATTAAAAGTAATTCTACAAGATCTATGGAGAAAGAATCAAAAGTGGGACGAGAGGTTACCCGAAAATATAACCAAACAAATTAACAACATTTGCGGTGAGTGGAATGACCGCACAATTGAAGTACCACGATTCGTCATAAAGAGGCAACCTGCTCTGCAACTTCACTGTTTCACGGATGCATCGAAGACAGCGTACGCTTCAGCCGTTTACATCCGAACAGAATTCAGAAATTGAATGTCATCTACTAATTTGCAACACTAGGCTTGTCCCGCTCAAAGGATCCATCATTCCTCGTCTGGAACTTATGGGAGCTCTTATTGGAACGAGGCTGCTTGAATACACCTCACAGCAGCTGCAACTGGAAAGCGTCGACAAGTATATTTGGACTGACAGTCAGTGCACTTTACAACGAATTCGCTCCAGTGACGTGCATCAGAAAGATCGATTCGTGGAAAATCGCCTAAAAGAAATTCGGAAAACGGATGCCAGATTTGGATACGTTCCTTCACATTCCAATCCGGCCGATATTCCTACGAGAGGTAGTGACCTCGACGATCTGATCAACAACAAATTATGGTGGCATGGACCACATTGGCTTCTCTATTCTAGTGAGCAGTGGCAACAATTGGCAAATCACACTGCTAGGTCAGAAGACAATGCTAGCCCAGAAGACCACTTAGAAACAGAAGCAACAACAGCGAATACGCACATGGCGTGTGAAATATATGACCGTTCATCGACGATTATCAACGCTATGCGTTTCAGCAAATGGTCTCGTCTACTGCGAACGACAGCATGGGTATTGCGTGCAGTTGCCTGCTTCAAAGGAAATTGACCTGAAAAGAGATCTTTAAAGGAAACGAAATATCTCGAGCTGAAGAACTGCTGATTAAGCAAGCTCAAAGAGAGGACATTTGTCTGCAAGAGAGAGAAAAGTGGAACGCTCATCTCGACAAAGATGGCTTGTGGAAATGCGAACGTAGAATGAAATATGCTTCATCACCACTATTAAAGTACTTGCCTGCAGACAACCGCATAACTCAGTTGCTTATTTTGCACATCCACGAGGAGCTTGTGCACACTGGGATCTCTTCAATTTTTGCGAAGATGCGTGAGGCCTCGTGGTCGTCAGGCGACAAAAGGAGCTCTCAACAATTGTTTTCATTGCCGACGATGGAAGTCCAAGCCCTTTCAGATGCCCCCAATGCCACCCTATCCGCTGGAACGAGTATCTAAGCATCTTCCTTTCGAAATACTGGTGTCGATTATATAGGACCATTTACGATTCGTTGCGATGAAAAGGATCGCACAAAACGATGAATCTGTTTATTCACTTGTTTCTCAACTAGAGCTGTACATCTCGAAGTTGCCTCTGACCTATCCGGGCCAGGTTTCATTCAGTGTTTACGTCGCTTTGTTTCCAGAAGAGGACTTCCTAAGAGAATGCTTTCGGATAACGGCACACAATTCGTCTGGGCTCGATGTGTACTCGCCTCTGTATCTAAAGTGCACCGGACGGACAACGCAATTCCCGACTATTGCGCTGCACACAATATTCATTGGTCATTTATTACTCCACTCGCGCCATGGCAAGGTGGCATCTATGAGAGAATATTCGGTCTCGTAAAAGGCAGTATGAAGAAAACAATTGGACGGAAAAGGCTGACGCAAGAAGAACTTCAAACACTGACGACGGATATCGAAGCAGTGGTAAACTGCCGTCCGATTACCCCCCTCACATCGGAGAATACGACAGTTCTACGACCAGTCGATTTTCTGCTGCCACACGGTAATTCTTCACCGGGAGTATTCAGAAGCCTGGAGAATGATGCACGAGACCCCACATATCGAGACCCTAGTGACATCCACCAAAAGCTTTTCAAATATTGGGAAGAAACGACAGCAAAACTTGATAACTTTTGGACGATATGGCGAGAAGAATATCTCATGATATTGAGGGAACGATATCAAACAACTCATAAACAGCCATTCAGTACTGAAAAGAGACCCCCTGAGGTCAACGAAATATTGCTGCTCAACGAGTCACCATGTCCTCGCGGCACTTGGCCACTCGGAGTTATCGAAGCCCTACATCCCGAACCGTCAAAGGTGAGAACAGCAACTATTCGTCTTTCAAATGGCAAGAAGGTGCAAAGAGCAGTCAATAATCTCTTCCCACTCGAAATTCGAGCCAAAGCAGATGCAAAAACAGCAACGGCAGCAACAGTAATCTCTACGAATGTTGTCCGAGAAACATTCAATAAAGCGGTCACAAAACGAAAACATTCTTCACCCTTCTACCTACTGCCTTGTCTCCTTATTTCGGGGTTACTAACTTCTGTCGTCGGGAGCGCCGCAGCCAGCGGAACTCAAGGTATACACTACCAATTCCAGAAACTCAGAACTGTACAGTAGAACGGTTCAACCATCTTACGACGACAAGAGTAAGCGTTTTCGAAAGAAAATTGAAACGAGTGGAAGCTATTAGTTGTTTCCAGATCACTCATAAGGTCCGCACTCGAGCGTTTCTCCGATTCAGTATGTACGAAACTCTTGAAGAACCAATTACATCGGCCGTCACAGCTCAAGCTTGTGAAGAGATTAGGAACACCAAGCGCTTCAGCGGGCTCCAGCTCGAAAGAATCGGTACGAAAAGGTGGAAGAGCTTTCAACCGTCAACCGCTTCTTACGCTATGTTTGGTGAAAGATGTACTGCTACTGTGAATTACGAGTTGGATGAAGGCTACGTGTTGACGGGTGATGATGTGCATATCGATTCTTGTCTGGCAAACGTCACGGCTTGCAAAGCGTCCACCGGAAAGTGCATGGCTGATGGTCGAATTATTCTATGGGATAAGAAAATGCTCGTTGAGCAGTGTGCATGGCACCGAGTGGGCACACATCTCGCACAGGTTATAGAGAAGAGGATCATCGTCGACAAACTTCAAGCTTCTTTCGTTCCACTCGAGGCATTTGACGAAAGCTGGACGCAAGCAGAACAGTGTCAACTTCAGTCGTTTGCACCTATGCAAAAAGGTATTCTCATCACATTTATGACTGGAAACGACAAGATGTCACCGACTGGCTGAAAGGCAAGAGTTCACGCACTGAACATATCCTCTGTTGAACTTGGAACAAGATTCGATCGAGAGAACGCGAAGTTTCAATACGCTTCTGATAGGTGGCTGCAGCAGTTCAAACTGCACCTAATTAAGTATGCCGAAACACAATGTCAAACGAGAAATAATTTCCTTATCCTTATTCGGAGCATCAGTCGAAGTGACCCTTCGATGGCAGCCAAGTTGTTGCTTCATCGGGGCGACGTGTCGGCAATACGAGAAGGCGACAAACTAATTGTGTTTCCACATAACGGAATCATTGAAAGGAGCAACGAGGGAACCCACGATGGGGAAATTGAGAACGAATTCGTGTTCTGGTCAGCCACCCTTCAAGACACGTCAATACAACAAGCTCAAGCGTGGATCGATCTACTCAAATCAGAGGTGCTCGTTGGGGCTTGAGAGCAAAACCGTCAACGTTCTCTGATAGCCGCACGGCTCTCTCAGACTTCGGGAACGAAATTGAAACGCTTGCAGAAGAAGCTAACAGCAATATCCAACATATCTTTGAAGCGTTCCAGTATTGGGAAGCTTTACGATCATCGCAGTATCTATAATAATTACTTTTGCAGCAATCAAATGCATGGCCGTGGTAAAGAAACTTCGCAAGAAAGGCGAAGTATCCAACCCGACAGTTATTTTCATCAAGGAAAATGCAGCGGAATCAACTATAACCGAAAGCCTTCAGCAACACATCGATCGGATGCGGTTCGAACCAGTTATCATTGGGCGCAAGGATCGTCGCCTCGGGAGTGTCGCGTCAAACGGCGAAACAGTCGAAACAAAATCCCAGCGAAGTGATCAAGAAGATTTCGCTGGAGATTTTGTGAGAAAGGAAACATAAAATCTTCACTTTGTTGTGAAAGGATTCTATGTCTCCTTCTTTGTTATCATTCTTTGTAAGTGTATTTAACTCTTGACTTCTCTTAGTCTCTGCCTCTTTCGTAAAGGTGCTTAGGGGACCCGCAGCCCCCTCCCTTTTCTCGCATATTTTTGCCGCTTCCTTACGCGACAGTTCCTTTAAAACGAAGCCTATAATTGTTGTTTTGCAAACCCTGATGAAAACCAGTAACTGAGTGATCCTTAAATATAGTGACATTAGAGGATATGTTAATCACGCTGCCGGCCGTTGTTAGGGACGAAGTGCATTTCGTCTAGAAGCGCATATATGGAAAAGAGGAGGGAGCCAGACAACGAGAGGCGACACCAGTAAAACGGTTTAAATACGATATGATTGCAGCTTCATTGGTTGGCGTGTCTTGAAGGTGAGTGGCGTGGTCATGTTTGTGCTACGTTTTTGGCGTCGGTGTGTGCGAGGAGGGTAGTAGCACATGTGGGCGGATATGTATGCAAGTTTTAGATATTTCTTTTGAAGCTTTTCGGACCGTCCCGTTTCTCTGAATTTCGAGTGCGTCAGTCGGGCATCTCAGTAGCGAATAAAGCGTTATAGTATCCATATGTGTATCCGTGCACACCGTAACCACGAATTTTTTAGAGCACTTCCAACTTTCAGCTCGCTTGGTGTATCGTCAGGTGGGTTCCACCTGTCCCTTCATTTTGTTTTTGCGTATTTAATATGGTTCCTATCCGCTCCGTTGGCGTGAACGTCGTATTTAATTTCATAATACCAAGTCCATCCGATGGAATAACCTTCATCATCGTTTCGTGCACATCGCCTTAGGGCTTCGTGAAATGAACAGGAATCACCAAGCGTTGTTGGATCGACCTTCGAGATTGAATCACCTCTTGAATTTTTGGCTCGATTCTTTGCCCATATAACCGTTTCAGTTGCACAATTTCAGAATCGGTTGATCAGCCGGTGTTGTTTCAAAGTGTTAGTGATTCCTGTGTCTTCGTGTGTGGTAGGGTCACATTTTCAATTTCGTTATGCTTGTTTCGTTTGATGTGCGATGAGTCAATGCCTGACTACCTGATAGCGCCTATTGCATAGGAGGAGTTTGCAACATTCCGCACGAGATTACTATCACTAAGCTTCTTAACCAACTTCGAAACGTGTATACATTTAGATTGCACTCATTTTTTGACGAATTGCACTTCAACAGGTTCACTCATTCATATTTACGTTCATTAGATGAAGGAGGTACTAACAAGCACTGTCTAGTCCGCTGAGCTTTTTTAGTAAATCTTGTGGTGCCCAAACGGTGTCAAATATATGATGAACCAGCACACCTTAAGCAGCATAGCGTTGCTGCAGTGTGAGAGGGATTTGAGCTATGTGGATATATAGGTTTAACTTGGAGGTAGTGTTTGCGGCACGGGGGTGCCAGTGAACATAGATTTGGTCGGGCCTTGCCTTCATACATTTTATGTAGCTGCAGTAAGCTCTTGTGATGTAAAGTCTGAGCATATTTCTTTGATGCCCATTATTCACTTTCGATTCCTCGCACATCAGTCCTGTCGCTGCCCTTTTCATCTCTTCACTTCTTGTTTGGTAACCCCGTCACTTCAGCAACGTCTATCCACCTGAATATTTTCATTCCCGTTCACCTTCATTGAAATTGTTTATGTGCCAGCTGCCTTGTATCGTCTCAACATAATGCTGCACACACCTCCTCTTCTTTGCGGTGTCTAAAAACTAACGAATTTGTATTGTAGGGATCTGGATTCTCTGTGTGCAGAATATAACGGTAATTGACGCAGCAATGAGCGGCGGAAGCGTACCGCATACTGATCACTCGTGGAAGGAGAACCTCAAGGTGCCTGCTAAGGATCTGCGCTATAAGACAGCCGTATGTTGTGTTCTTCTTTTGTAATTTTTTGCGTTGCAGTGTGAGTGCGCTCGCACAGATTGATCAAAGTGGACATACTATTGTGGAGTCATCACCTTTCTTCATCTACTTTTATCGTCGTGGATTTGGCGGCTGACCTCAGTTCATTTTCATAAGGGTCCACCTCACGCCTTTCTCAACTTCCTCCTTCCCTCCCCCCCCCCTCTCCAAACAGCGGTTATCCTTTGCAAGGAACCCGCCGCATTACTCCATCATGTATGTGTCACTCCGTCTCTGTCTCCTTGATTTGCGAGCTAGCCCTATGTAGGTTATAATAATGGACTAAGCATTCTTGTCACGGGGCTAATCATGTAACTCGCGACTTCTCTACCAACTGAAAAGTGATTTGGCGTGTCGGTGATCAAGCTCGTTTAGGTGCTAAATGCAAATAAAATCCCTACTGTGAAAATATCGTTGAAAAGCGCTTTCGTGTAATTTTTCACCAGAATGGCCTGCGGGTTACTCTCAATGTGCCTTGATTATTGAAAACATAATGCACGTGGTTCCTAGTGCCTTTTTATGGTTCGTTTTGCCTTTTTCAAAGGTGCATCTTTTACAATCAAGGCAAGCATTTTTCAATGAATGCTGCTCTCATAGGCACCAAACTGCCGTGTCCTATTTTTTGATGACCTCCACCCATGCCGTTGTGTGCATCATAACTGTCCCTTTCCACACGAAATTACTTACTGCTGTCTTTCAAAATACTTCGGAAAATTCTTTGCTTTTAATATATGTTTTCTGTCTCTTGCACCCACCTAAATGCTTAGGTATCTTCAACGACAACAACATCGCTTTTCCCGAAACGCTTTGCCTGTTATTGCAACACATTATGAGAGCGCGACGCATCGACTCCGGTCCTTTTCAAATGAAGCTCTCTCCGACAGGAAATAGCTGTGTTACAGTATTCCACCTTCGCAGTTGATGTGAATTTTGCATATAGGTTACTCAGAGAACTGGAAATATTCTGGAAAGCTTATCATTCTGCCTCAAGACGGTTAACCATTGCCGTGAAGAATGAAGTCTAAATGCGCCAAGCCGAAATGGTTGTTGGGAAATGATGAAATGTGCATTCCCATGTAGTTTGGACCAGTCGTCAGGAAGGTGGAGTTGATCCTGCACATGGGGTTGGCTCGGCATTTACGATGTCAGAAAGATGAGCAAGAGATTTGGGTGAAAGTCGCACGCAGGAGACAGTGACTGCAGTGGATTATGCCTAGGCTGCTAGAGATTTACGCCATACTGCCTCATTTATAAGTTTTTTTGGACCTTATTTCATAGAAGGACTGCATATTTGTGACCAATTAGAAAAATTTGCAGCGCTCTCCGGAGAAAAGTTGGAAGTGTAAGTTCTAACTGTTACATTCACATTTTCTTGAAGAGGCTTATATTCTATAGCAAGCTTCTAGAGCCTGAGGTTCCTGAACTCTGTATACTCGGTTATGGCTGGTGTCATAGCTTTATATAAAAATTTGCTCTAATGTGGTGGTGTAAGAAAGCATCGATTTCAGGACGTGACGGATACGAAGGGGATTGAGTTCGAAGATTTCTGTCTGAAGCGTGATCTTCTCATGGGCATATTCGAAAAAGGGTGGGAAAGACCTAGTCCAATCCAAGAAGCATCGATCGCGATCGCGCTTTCCGGCAAGCATTTTTACTTTAAAAAAGCAGTCGTTACGGTGTTATTTGAACTTTGTTTTAGCTGCAGCCGAACCAGATGTTTTCTGGTTCATGGTATTGTGTATTTTGCAGAGCGCATCGTAAGCAGAGTCGGACTGTGAGTTTCCCATGCCTTAGATATTTCTAATCGATAGTAAGGTCATGGGAGTTTGGGGCACGCACTCTCATGATAATGTGCTGTTGACGCAAACGCAGTGCACTCTGACGAGTGATAGAAAAAAGGGGGATTGAATATCTGTGGATCGGCACATGACTCTGATTACATTTGCTGGACAGCTGCTTGCTTTGTTCATCGTCGTTCTTTTGCCTCGTCTCATTTCCCAGCCTGAAGGGGTCCACGAGTCCGTATTCAACGCATTGGCATTACGTATTTTAAGGGCAGGACATTCTGGCTCGTGCAAAGAATGGGACGGGTAAGACGGGTGCATACTGCATCCCGTGCAT
The DNA here is from genome assembly GCA_013433145.1 of Ascaris suum. Lineage (NCBI taxonomy): Eukaryota > Metazoa > Nematoda > Chromadorea > Rhabditida > Ascarididae > Ascaris > Ascaris suum. The sequence continues at coordinate 5,778,717 of CM024172.1, read as the reverse complement.
CGAGAAGATCGATCCCGAGGTGAAGAAGATTCAGGCACTGATCATCGTGCCTACTAGGGAGCTCGCCCTCCAGACTTCGCAAGTTTGTGTTGAACTCAGCAAGCACCTCAATTTGAAGGTATTTATTCATACTTATGGAACTTTTTTGTCTAAATATTTGTCTGTGACTCTGAATCGATGGTTCCTCAGGCGAAGTAATATTAGGCAATCAAACGTGCATTTTTTAGTGACCAACAACGTGCATTGCTTCATCGATTGTGCAGAGGCTGTAACGTACCGAAAATTGATCCTTTAGGAGTGTTGAGTGATCATTTTCTTGGTCAAACAGATACATCATCGTGTGATACTTGTTTAGAAGTTTATCAGTAGGCTTTGTTTTTTTCCACTTTAGTCGGAGGGAGAGGCTTGGTAGATACTACAATCTAAGCAGTATCAAATTGTTCGTTACATTGAAAGTTGCTTCCTGCTCTGCTGTAACTTGCATCACCGAATACAGGTTTCAGTGGGAGTGTATTTATTTATCAGATTATGGCCACATCCTTTCGTATTCGCAGTTTACTCCTCTGAAAATGTATCACTTTCATGATGAAGGTATCGCAGCAGCTGAGGGCGCAACTTGAAAAGTCAGCAGCTGGGTTGTTGAGATTTTCTTATACAACTGTGAGGCAGGACGCAGTCACTTTTCATGTCTCGACGTGCAAGAAACTTGACGTTTCTCGATTTCCATGCTCACTTCTCGCTGCTTTGTATATGATGGAATTGTTGATTTATCAATGCTATATCGCATCGAAATGAATTATGCCATAGCTCCATTTCACATAAGATTTTTTTGGAATTGCTGCGGTTATTAGTTGGGATAATTTGTGAGCACTCATTCACAGAATCAGCGTTCTTGAGTGATGCACTTCAGAAGCCCGCGGACATCTCTTCATAGTGCACTGTAGCTGAAATTACCTAGCAAGTTCTAGCGATTTGGTCCTGTTGACTTCAAGTCACGTCGGAACATGTTGTTTTTCGATTTCTTCAAAGAGAGTTAGGTTGCAGTGGGATGTAGAAGTTTTTAGATACCATAGCTTTGTAAGTGAAGTTGTATCTAACCTGATTTCCATCTCGCCTCTATTTCCCGATCTTCCGCATCATTTGTATTCTCGCCTAGAGCAGTCTCACTGCCATGCAGCAATTTTAAGAACAGGGTCATTCAATTGCTGATTAAGAGAGTTGATATTAAGAGATGAAACGTAAACTGTATCTGTCCTTTCATATACGTCTTTTTATACCAAAACGGATGCAGATTTTGGCGTCGTTTAGTTTTGAGTAGACACAAAGTGAAATTGGTGAGTTTGGAGACAGATGCTTACCAAAATGAAATTCGTCTCCGAGAACTAAGAAGAGAGGTGGTGGTCTCCGTCGTCGCCGCAACGTCCGGCTCCTGTTATTTTGCAAGCTTTCATTCAGCTGGGAGCACTCGAATGCGTTTTGTTTGGATTTGTGCATTCAAAAGAAGTATGCAAAGGTGGCGCTTTCACTTGAACGACAAAAACGGAGCATTCTTGCTGCCAGTTTATGCGTTTGTTTAGTTCACGACAGCTGTCACCGTAATGATTGGCGTGTGTATTTGCATTTTGGTATTAGAACCTGACGTATTCCCGGTTGACTTTGATGGAGTGATGCGATCCGGCCTAGATGGGGCGGGTTCAGCGTCAACGAATATAGTTGGCAGTAAGGGTCGGTCGTACAGCCTCGACGATGGCGTGAGCGAGGATGATAAGTATTCACTTCAGGTATCCCACTCCATCCCCATCCCCCCTCCTTTCGCTTCTCTGATGTCCTCCATCATGTGTTTATGACAACTTTATGTGCTGTTCTTTGGGTCTCATTATCACGTGTTGATGAAATGCTTTTGCGCAGGTGATGGTGACAACCGGTGGTACTGATCTGCGAGACGATATAATGCGTCTGAATGGTGTTGTGCATCTGGTGGTGGCTACTCCCGGGCGCGTCTTTGACCTAATCGACAAGGTGTGGACTGGTCTGTTTGACCTTCACCTGATTTTCTGCTTACTTATCATCTCCGCCGTCCTCGGCAGACAAATTAATTTGGATAGATTAGTAAGAAAAGAATGTCGTTTATTGTAAGAAGTCGGAAACGTTCGTCAAGGGATGCTCCTCTTGTGGTACTTGATGTGTGCCCATTCTATTGATTGTTCAGATCAGTCTCAGATTTCATGACTTATTTCTTCTAAAAGGCCGTTTCTCAATAGTTGAAGTTGTCATCCACGGTAACCACAAATGTTTTATCCCCGCTTTCCTTACTGAATCTCCTCTATGGTAGGTCAGAAAACTGAAATGTGTTGAAGTTCTTTCATGCTCACTTCAGTGAACGCTCGCGATGATCCGGACCTGACGCAGCCAAACAGCCGGGACGATTGACCGACCATCGGAAACAATTTCTTTCTCAGAAATGACATTTTTGAAAGAGCAAACTTCCGTTGACTCCTTCAAAGTTTCCCACATATTTGGGGACCTTGAAAGTGGACATACCTTCATGAGGGTCGATCCTCCGAACTTTTGCTGACCACGGAATGAAGTGGCTTTGGCTCGCCGTTTCTGTCACATTCCCACAACTGGTTTATTCAAGAGGAAGGTGAATGTGGGATTGTTTATGTGAGCGCCTATCTTGTGTGACAGCTGCAGTTGGTTGAAACTGGCGAAAGCACATGTTTTGGAGACTATGGCATTGCTTGTTACTTCTTTTTTTCTATCGTGTTATGTGGTAACTTGTTTGTTGTTAAGATATCGTATTATAAGAAGTTCGTTAAACGCTCAAGAAACGAAAAAGCAATGTGAGAACCTTTGAAATGCTTTATATAATTTTTAGCTGCGTCATGTTTCGCGTTTGAGGGTGTCTTTGGCTGCTGTGCTTGGAGAGATTAAGTTGCAGCGTGTGGCGGATATGTCACGTTGCGCGACATTGGTACTCGACGAGGCGGACAAGCTTTTATCACAAGATTTCCAAGATATTCTCGATCGTGTTATCAAGTTTCTTCCTCCCGAACGGCAAATCATGCTCTATTCGGCGACGTTCCCTCACACGGTAGCAACCTTCATGCAGAATCACATGAACCACCCATACGAGATCAACCTTATGGATGAGCTCACGCTGCTTGGCATCACTCAGTTCTACGCTTATGTTCAAGAAAAGCAGAAAGTGCATTGTCTAAATACGCTGTTTCGCAAGGTTAGTCTTGTTTTACTCAAGTCTTCTGTCAATCGCTTCTGAAAGGGAATGCTCAAGCTTAAAGATTTACATTTGCACGGTGCATTTTAGCTACGTCGTATGTGTGCGTTTCGATCTGTAAGGGGCAGGTCGGATATATACCAACCAGATTTGCTGGACGTATTTTATAGCATAAGGTGCCCCCCATATTTAGTCCGCTTACTTCAGAAAGAACTGTGATCGCTTGGGAATTCTAGAACAACTTTTTTGACATTTGCGAACAGGGGGATACAGACATGTCAGGAAGCAGCACTGAAATGGCCTGAGCTGGAAATCGACTCATGTTTAAATTTAGGTAAGCGGATGCATTCGGCAGAGTTCGTTTGCGATGCTCTGGGCGCAGCCGTATGAAAAAACACAACGGCGTTTTTGGTGGCTTTCTAGCAAAGGGATTGAAAGAGCATATTTTCAGTTGCAAATCAACCAGTCAATAATTTTCTGTAACTCGACGCAACGTGTGGAGCTCCTCGCGAAGAAGATCACTGAGATCGGGTACTCGTGCTACTATATCCATTCGCGTATGGCACAAAACCATCGCAACCGAGTATTCCATGACTTCCGCCGGGGCAGTTGTCGCAATCTGGTGTGTTCCGACCTGCTCACCCGTGGTATTGACATACAGGCTGTCAATGTGGTCATCAATTTCGACTTCCCGCGCAATGCCGAAACTTATCTTCACCGCATTGGCCGGTAGGTTCTTTTTTTTGCCAGTGCTGTTTTACAACTGTTTCACACGAGGCAGTGTGGAACAGTTGGAACGGCTTTCGCTTTTACGTGGTTGTGTTTCTGATCTGTGAATGACGCCTATAATGTGAAGTGACGTTGAAGACTGGCGAAACTCGCTAGCGAAACGCTTCGATGTCAGCAGGCCACTCTTATCTGTCAAGATCAACAATACCAATGTCGGCGACAGTTTGCTAACACTGAGAAAACAGACAGAGTTTCGGCTGCAAACGTCTTTCCTCTCCATTACTATATAGGCTGTCGTGGGGATGCTGTCTGCGTACGGTCATGCTGTCTGGCAGCTTCACATATAAAACGTTATGAAAACGAACAAGCATTTGGCTATCACGCTAAGTCATCGACATCATGGTGCATTGTCAGTGGCTGTTCATGTTGGCAAGCTTTTCAAAAACTGCATTAAAATGTTTTAATATTGCTTCCCAAGAGTCATTAGGACGACGATGTAACGTTGTTGTTGTTGGACAAGGAATTAGCTTCCTTGGGTATGTCCCATTTGGAACTCTTTCATTTGTCGCTTTGTGCATTGGAACGCAGCTTCAAAATATATTCATTTCGCTGTTGTTAGGGAATGGATCATATGAGACTTTTTCTCGCGACTGTCTGTTATTTTTACCCGTCAGTATCGGTTTTTGGGGAAATTCACACGGTTTCACTAGAGCGGGGAAATGTCTGTAGGTGCGTCTAAGTCGTGTTCAATGACCAAACGGATCGCTTTCCGTAATGCAGGGGGTGTCGAGAAGAAGAAGAAGAAGCAAATTCCAAGAATTGCGAAGATGCCGTCATCGGCTAACGCTTCGCGAAAAAACCATTGATAAGATCCAAAACTGTTCTCTTTCTCAAATCGTTTTGACTTGGAATTGTTTATTTCGCAGACTTTTGAATTTTTGAAAACAAAATTGTGATTTATCTATGAAAACATTTGTCTTTAAGTAATATAAAAACGCCGCTCTTGTGCGGCTTTGCCACAGGGGGTATGTATTTGCATGTATACGCCGCTCTAACGATCCGGACTCGTTTTCGGGCCACCGGCTTCTGTCGAGCACCATGACAAAAACACTACTTTTATTTTTGGACGCATGGCTCCGCCTTGAGCCCACAAGCTGCCCACGTGATGTACCAACGACGAACGAACGGCGAGCAACAATGAACAAACGAGTGACAGAGTAGGCAGTAGCATTTGTTGTGTACCCTGCTCACTGCATCAAAATGTCACTTTTAAGAGCTTTTCATTGTGCACACTGTTCTGCTGTCACAATCAAGCTGCTGTATGGTCATAGTCGTTACAGCCACTGGTTGCTGCCTCAGCGCTTTTAATAACACAATTAAGACAACTTCAGTCATGGTTATCAGTTTCCATTATGAGTGAATTCATCTCGGTATACGTGTGAGTTCGACAATCACGAACTCATGCACTCTCTCTTTATTTGACTAGATTCATAGATAGCACCTGTTTAGCGTAACTGCTTTGCGATACATTTATATCGCAATTCCTGAAAGACTTCTTTTCCCACATCGGCGTCCATAAAATTTTTTTCCTGCGCTCCTGTCTCTAGATGCATGCTTAGTCAAAGTTCACCACTATATTCCGCACTTTCCACCGCTCCGACCTACTCATGTTGGTTGTTTCAAACCTTTGGCTGTAATTGAACTCGAGAAGTGAACGCCAAATACTGTGGTGAGGGTTACCTTTTTTATGCTGTATTGGTTAAGCTGTCAGTCATAACCTTGATGTCGATAGTGAGGGTCCAGAAGGTTTGTCGCGAAGCACGGAATGATGAAAGGAGCTAGTTGCAGTTCGGGTCGTTTCGGGCATTTGGGTATCGCAATCAACCTGATCACCTATGAGGATCGTTTCAACCTGCGACGTACTGAAGCTGAGCTGAGAACGCACATCGCGCCCATTCCGAAGGTTCATTTTTCTCGTTTATTACCGTCCGAAATCAAGGTGACCAGTTTTGTTATTACAAAGCGAGAATGTTTTGGGAATGCTACTACCATCAACCGAAGTTTGCAATCAAGAAAACTGAGAAGTCAAGTGTGCTTTTTGATCTGTGATTTCTGCACTTCTTGTTTTTGCTTTTTTTTCAAGGCTTCATAGTGCACTGGGTCATAAGCCTGGGCGTGTTGCAGCTGGTGGATCCGAAGCTGTATGTGGCGGAATACCAGCTTGTCGACGAAAATGCAAGGAGTGAGGATATCGTCGATTCATCGAAGGACGTAACCGCCTAGGCGAGCTGTGTGAGTGTTACGTTTATTGTATGAAAGGTGTTTTTCGATGCTGGAAGGTAGCACTGCAGTAAAGTCGCTTCCTACAAATAAGCTTTTCATTTTTCTATTGAACTGTGAGATGCGAACGAGCTCTAACACCGCAGTTTTTTAACCCGGTGTTCTGTATGGTAAATAGTAGTGCTTTTCCGCGATGTGCAAGGAATCGGTTTGTTGTTTGTGAAACGAAAGCTACTGCTATGCTATTGAGTTCGATGAATAGTTGGGAGTTTGTTATCCACTTATGTGGAACACGTTATACTCTGTCACCTCGCAGAAAGAAATTGACGTATATTTCCAGGTGCATTGGACTTTCATATTCGGATTTATTGGCACGTACAAAGGCGTTGTCCTACGTTCCGCTCTCTTTTATATGGCATTTCTGGCGGCTTCGTTGAAAGAGGTTTTCGAGTTTGTTCTTAACATATCCGTGAGTCAGTTGTGTTGTTCGCATACGACGAGATTGGTCGTCAGTTTATTACAACCCATCTTTTTTCGGCGATTTCTCAGGCACACAAGTGTTTAAGAAGTTTTGCTTGCAGCAGGGAACTTCTTTATCATCTTGCGATATCATTTTGGTTTCTCCCCACGGTATTCTGTATTCGATGCACTTTGTGCGTTTCCATCATTTTTCAGCTGTGTTGAGTTTATGGCTTTGCTTTTCTTGCATTTTTCTGTTTGTTTTTCTTGTGCTCTCTCTTTAGTTTTTCCTTTTTTCTCTTGTTACACTTTATTCTATCGATATCTCTAATTTATCGGATGGTGGTTCAGGTTGCGTTTTAATATTGGATCGTTGTTTGATGTGCTGGGGTAATGTTTGCTGTTGTTTAGCTCACCTGGCTGCATGCGGTATGCATCACATCGATTTTCAGCTTTCCTAATGGACAGCTGTCAGCGGTGCATCTTGCATCAAGTGGTACTTCATCTCTGATTCGTGTGTTGGGACTTTTGTTTGTTGCGAAGGTTGAAAGTTACGATATTTGCTCAAAAAATCTGCAGCCACTTGTCGCAGGAGATATTTTGACATTTTATAGCAACCGACATGGTTGTGAACCCGTTTTGGAGAACCGACTGCACTTACTGAGTTCACTCTTTCTTCTCACTTAAAATTACTGCTTAAGCATAGTGGTATTCACTTTGATGTGTCTATGAATTATGTCATATATCAAATTATTCCCAGTGAGTTAGGGCATTTCTTCAGCTTATTTAGATTCGGCGCCCAGTTTTAGCTTGCATATCATTCTGTCAAACAGAAGGGCTAAAGTTAAATGCGTTTTTCTGTAAACCCTTCAGTTGGGGATTTATGGGGAAATCGATACGTCAGAGAATGGATGTAATTGTGGGACAATTTTTGCGGTTTGGTATAAGGTAAAATGCAATAAGTGAAGAGTACATTGGATTGCTGTTGAGAGGCAGTAAGGATGTGTGCACGTCGCATTGTCGCGATCCGTTCCCAGTCACCATCTCTTGTGGATTTTTTCTTTAAGCGTCACGTCTATTCATTGTTACATCTCCGTTTAAATGCATTCTGATTCATCGTCATCGACCTTATGCACTGAGGCCTCTGTTATCGTCCCCACCGATCTGTTGACTACCGTCCAGTTATGATATTTACCTACCGTGTAATGTGCAGAATGTTGTTCTGTCTCAGCGTTCTGCGTGTTGTGGCCATGTGCACGGTGCCCATAGGCCGTGGCAGCTGTCACATCTTTCATCGTCGTCCACTTTTGTCATCCATCTAACTTGGTTACTAAGCGCGCCGTCGAGGGCGCTGCTGCCAAGATACATATGGTTGTTCTACTCTTGTAATGTCAGCTGTTTACGAACGTATCAGTTTTGACTGCGAGCTCGAACGTGTTTATTTTGAAAGAGCTCATTGGCCTCGTGATACCAGTTCCATGCTTTCGTTTCAAGTTGTTTTATTTTGATATTTGAGTTTTTGCATTCGTCGTTTTTGTTCTTTGTTCCATTTTTCGACTCAGAGGCATGTTCATGGGAAATTTCGAAGTGGTTCATGTAAAGTGCGATCGTTCACGACTTGAGAGAATAAACGTTTACCGAATTGTGGTCGATTCGTTGACTTGCGACTTGCGTTTGCAAGAGGGCGATAGAGGGGCTGGAGTTCGTTGTCGATGGGCTTGTAGAGGTGGAAGATGTGTTCAGCTCTCCCTGACATTTGTGCTGATATTTATGAGTGGAGTTCATGGCCGGAGTTTTTATCGTCTAAAAGCGATTGTAACGGCGAGTCGCAGCCACGCTGCGACGTTTCCACCCCGTCTTTTGACAAGAGGAGAAGAAAGTATGCAGATAAAGGAGACGGGGCACGTTGCATGTAATGGGTGTGCGTGTGGCGATGAAAAAGTGCGATAAAAGGTGGTGCCTTGTGCATCTAGCACCGAAAAAGTCTAGAGTCTTAATGAAACTGACGAAGAAGTGCACATATTTACTCGGCGAATCACTGTAAAATAATTATTGGCGAAGGCGTATTTCCATTCGTGAGCGTCGCCGATTTTAAAACTTTGCGGTGGGAAATTCGCAATCTCTCGAAAGAATGAAGGGGGTTACTGAGGAAGCAATTTACTAGTGCGATAATGCTGTAATGATGTTTAGGCCAACTCGCTGGCAATGTCGTATGCAAAACTCTACCGAACTTGACACCTCCAGCACGCTCAACGAATTGAACATCCGAAACTTTGAAAGTAATTCGGATTGAAGGAGTTGCAAGTTGGAAAATTCCACAAGGGAAACGCGCAAAGGGCGGTTGTGAAAATTTAGTCATGAAAGTCATCTCAACTTGCCATTTTGACTTCAGTTCCATATCCCACATACATTCTGCGTGGGCCTTAGAACCAAACTCATGCCTCGTAATGGTCTGTGAAAACAGTGATATAGATAAAACAGCGCCGAGGCACGGTTCTAGTCCATTCCAGCGTGATCTAACGCATGTCGCTATCACTTTGCATTGAACACAGCATAAGACCCGGCGTCGTTTGATGAAAGCCGTAAAAATGATACGAGGAAGAGGGGAAATCCCGATTATCCGAAGAGAGAAAGAGTAGGGTCGAAATCAACTGAAAGGGCATCTTTGGAAAAATGAGGATAATTTTAGTCGAACTCAGGGCTTCTGTGCGCCAGTAATTCCGCAAGCGAAATTTGCGGGCGGGTCGCATAATCTGGCAGGCAGAGCTCCGGAATGACTCCTCCAAACGCCCACGCAAGGTGGGTGGAAGGGGTGGATGGCGGTGGAGCCGAAAACCACTCTGCGATAATTTTTCATCGCGGCAGGTAGAGGACCATTGTTTAAGCCCGCAACTTCTAGGGGGACATTATTTGTCGACAAAAGAATTCCCTCTTCAGCTCTTCACATATTAGACCGAAGATGCCAACAACCACTGCCTGGTATAAAGAAAGTATTCTTTGACCGCGCGGAGTGAAGGAAGCTCTCATCCCTCGACAATCCGCATTATTTGCGCCGGTTTTCACTTCGCTGAATTGACGGCTAGCATATGAACACAGCAATGTTGGGGGTGGCGAAGTGTTCAACGACCGCTTGTTTAATAGTAAGAAGAAGCGAAAAACAACAGCCAAACAAAGAAAAGGTTGGTGACCGGAAAAGATGAGGGAATTGGCAGATAACCAATTTCACAGAACACTTTACGCATGACGAACAATATTACTGCGTGAAGTAAATGTGTTTAATATGTCAGGAATCAATGTTTCTATTGATTTACGAGATGGCCGAATCCGGTCCGCTAATATAACATGCATTGCCCAAAAAGACTAAGGTCGGTGGCAGTTCAAGAGAACTTCTTATCATGTCTCCTTGTTGAATTGAAGTAGATTGAATCGTCTTTATTCATACTTATGATTTTTTGTCATATAGATAAACGAAGAAAACTCCACCCAGTAGTGAAAACATACATTAGCGCTGCACCGACGTGGTTGCAGAATAAAAGAGAGATGTTGAATTGTGCGTATTCACATCAGAGCAGTACAAACGAATATGAGCAGAAAACAATAAATAAATTTGTCGCATTGAGAGGTATGAAACAGAACCCCATTTGAGGCGCAAACCAATGAAGCATGCAGGTGCTGTTTAACAGGTGAAGAGCAGTGAGTTTAGGCGACCCGTAAATATCGAAACGTTCTGAGCCTCAACTATGTTCTGACAGAGATTGTTCCAGGTGCGAATAAATCTAAAGTGAAAACTGTGAACGGCGCTATTCATAGCGTAGGCCAACTGGAAATCTGCGCTCATGCTTCTCAGCAAACGAAACGATACTGCTAGGTGGTAATTGCTTAAATCGCTCGTGCTTGAGATATGCGTGAGTGATACACTTTTCTTCGACTCGAAAAATTCCACCAAGGACCTTAAAAACTGCATTTTCGGACGATTTTACTGCAAAGTTGATTGTTGCGTGAATGCAGCTAGCTTTCACTTTGGAACTCCTTTTTTCCGAATGGATAAATGGAAGAGGGTGCGCTCATGCATGACTCCAACTTCGTCCTATTCTTTCTACAGTGTTACGCAGAATAATTGCAACCGCAATATCATTCCAAAAGTTTTGAGAGGGAAAGAAAAGGAGAGTGAATACTTCGTTTGTCTTACGGGATGCTTCTTGCAATAACAATGATCTCATTTGCATTTTTAAGTGTTGCAATATCTCGTCTTCAACTGTCGCAACTTCTTCACTATATTGTACCAATCACTTTAATCATATTTAGACAAGGAATCCGAAAATTTCCGCCTGCAACCGCAAAAGGTTGAATAGTATAGTTGGAGTTGAGACTTAATATTATTTTGTCGCCCGATTCTCCACAACCGATATCTGAATTTTATCAAAGTCGCCATCAACCTGAAATTTACGTCACTCTGCTTTCGAAGTTGCCGTATTGGTACCTCCATTATTTGAGTTTAACATTATTAGGTCCTTCCGTGCTTTGAAGTTGATATTAAAACAATGAGGCATTTTGGTTCCGTCCGTGCCTTGAATATAACTTTGAAATGATGAGATATTAGAATATACGAAATATTGGAGAGTTCACAATTTGGCGCATGGCGATATCTGGCACACACTATATTTTCTTCACCACGACCATTGAGAAAGGCATCGTTTCGCTTTCGCATCATAACAGGTTCATTGATTTCTTGACGCAAATCATATGGGGCACTAGAAACAGTACCGTCCCTAATTCACAGCCAATCGCCACTGATTTCTTTTTCTTCTTTAACTGTTTCAGTATGTCGAAAACTCCCTTGCATAGTCGGCCGAGTGGGGAATCTGATGCTAGCCTGTTTTTTGTGTAAATGAAAATACATAATGTTTTTAATGTTTTTGGCAAATTGATGCGTTCAAGTGCACCTTCGAAAACTACATTCTAACACATTTCAGAAGTAATGTTAAAGAAGATTTTCAGGAACGGAGAAACTTGCCATTCGATCTTTGCCAGCAAACTTCCGACGTACTGATCGTTCGGACTGTTCTGTTCCCTCCTTCCGACGCCTAATTGTCTTCTTCGTTACCTGCAAGTGACATAGCCATGGTAGGAAGTTGCTGATGTCATTTAGAATTTCGCAATACGCACTCAAACTGTGAATTATTTAGCACGCAAGCTTTAGAATAGGAGATACAATTCAAGCTCATGCTAAACTATGCCTGCCCAGGGATCAGGCATGGTTGCAAATGGAAAACCACTATTTGTGGCTCGCTTAGCATATTGAAATACATTAATTCACAGCGAATAGAAGCGATAGCAATTCCACCTCGGACGCTTCCATGTTAGCGCATAGTTAGCCTCAGGACATGCAAAACATGCCATTTATGGCGGCGAAGTGAAAGAAGCTCCTATTCCAATATGAGGAGATAGGTGGAACGGTGGCCTTCAGATCGACCGACCAAACAGGTCATGATTGCTAGAAGAAACAAAAAAAATCGGAGAGGGGAAAAAGCACTCTTTTTTGCGAGGAAAGTAAGTTTCGGGCGAACTGCTGCTATCTCTAAAAAGCTATAAATCGACCACGTTATGTATAAGAATGAATGTGATAGGTTGGGTCATGTTGCATGAGAGGTGGCCATATGTACGCCTGCTGTCTGAGATGAAGGATCATTCAACTCACATGCCAAGTAGGGTTAATGACTGCCTAGGAGGAAGCCCACTTATGAGCATGTCGAACGAGTCGTATGACCAATATGACTGTAAAAATCATAACCAGATTCTTCAAAATAGCAGTCCTTGACTTAAGCAACTAACGTAGCTGATCGTGAGCGCCTCTGTTCCATGCATATTCCTTTATAGTCTTCTCGAACCAACCCAAGGTCGCTTCCTGAGCGTCATATTTTTTGAAGGTTGTCATGGTCTCTGATTTATTCTGTTCTATATATCACTTATGCAGAAATTATCATCAGGACGCTGTCATAAACGCTATTTATCCTTCCTGCGCGCAATGACATCGACAGCTTCAATGGAACATTACAGGCGATTACCCGTTGCGATGATAAGAGGCAGTGAAGTGAAGTTAATAGGGCTTCATCTGTCTCGCTTCTGCAGAGATCGCAAAAAGATTAATTGGGCAAGGTTATTTAACAACAAAACAGTTACCTCCGACGAAAGCTCCCCATAGGTGCTTCTGCTGTTTGAATCCGCTGAGGGTAGCTTTCCGTAAGTACTAGCTGAGGGTAGCTTTCCGTAAGTACTAGCTCGTGACTTTCCAGACCCACTGAATGGTAACTTGCCATAGGCACTGTTCGATGACTTCCCGCTAGCGCCGTCCGGCAACTTTCTGCAAACACCTCTATTGAAAATGACTTAAGAGGATAATGGATACAGAAAAGTTGTAAAAAATGAAACAATTAAAGAGTGGAAATCTGTACATCAGTACAACTTCATTTATTTTTTCAATTTACGCGATGTCCATTAGTCACCTCAGCCAACACAAAAACCCCCCACCCATACCAACTGTATAATGAAGTATGAAGTATTCATTGATCGCACGAAACGTATAAAGTATGCCATTCACCCATATACGTGTATAAAGCAGCTTCATCACCGTTGCGTGCACACAATAAGCGCAACCTTTGAATCTTTTTCGCAGCACGTGCAATCTTCGGCGGCGTTTCTTCAAGGCGGTTTTACTGAGCCACCACCGTTTTTGGCTTACTTTAGAATCCTATATGCATCCTACAGCCTTTTGACATCTCAAAGGGTGGTAGAGTGTGCAGAAGCTTCTAATCAACGACGGAAAAATTGTCGTTGACTTCAAGATCCGTATATTTCGAACAAATCTTTACACGCTGATTTAGACACTTTTGTTAAAAGAATTTCGTAAGGAGAAGTAAGATGCATGAACGGACGGAATTTGCAGAGTGGAAGCTTCACAACTGAAAGCAAATAAACGTAATCAGAGGCTTTAACACCATTCATGACACCATCTCTGTTTTCCTTTCTCATATTTGCGACGCTTTCTACAAACACAGCATGCTGCTTGTTTAGTATCTTATCTTCGAAGAAATTTCTTCTCTGCTTATCACGCATTACACTACAGTGCAGTAAAGGTTTCGAAAATCAAGGTACGGATCTGAGGAGGGCGTAACTGAGCGGGAAATGGACTGTAGTCTTTTGACTGTGCAAAGGTGACAGGAAGTGTGGTGGCATCCTCAGTAATCGTTAAATGTGCACATGCTATGCTAGCAGAAGATCTCAAGCAAGGGTTTCTTCTCTGAGAGAAAATAGCGTTGCTTACCTTACTGAGCGTACAGATCTTTCAGACATCTCCGACATCACGCTGGAATACTGGCTACTCACTGTGCTCTGAAAAAAAAGATTCGTTAGTTGCACAGGACTTCTGCAATAAGCTGAAGTCGATCTTCCATCTGCGAAGATTGAACGCCATATGCATTACCGTACTTCACAGGGTCATCTTTCGCTTTCTGTGTCTCCTTGTATTCTGATGTCTCACAACTTGAGACTGATCTTGCTAACGTCAAGAAATCCAGTAAGCGTAATTCGTCTCTGTAAATAAGCTACTAGACCCATTTATAAACTAGAAAATTGTGTGCACTTAGAACCGGTCGATTTGCACTGTGCTTAAGTGAAATTTCCGTTTTATGAAGCAGACTTTTATAGTGGATCTAGACAAGTGGTTAGTTCGGTTAGATTAGTACTCTTTGTTGGCAATTCACAACGAAATTTTGTCAGCATGAGGTTGCTGAAATCTTGAGTTGTGGCATACCTTGTTAAACAGTTTCGTGTGTCTATAAAAGTGTGTCTTTCATTTTTTTAAGTTTCAGCGCAAAACAATGGGAGCAGTAGTTGCGGAATATGACTATTCGATAAGTATGGTCGGATGTTCTCCCTCTTACCGTTGAAGCATCGGCTTCGAAAAATCTAATAGACATTCGAAGTCATCAGAAATTGCATGTATTCAAACTAGTCAGATTCCGCTTCATCATCAATTCTTTTACAGAGCTGCACCAGATGAACGGGCACGTGACGTGTGCTTATGCCATTCGTTTTGCCTAGCCGAGCTGTTTGATGAACTGCCACAAATGGCACACTTGAAAGTCAGCGAGGCATGAAATGCGCCCAAATTTTCAAGTGTCCTTAAGTAATCATGAGTTGTTATGAAGTTAGTGGACGAATGGAAATGTACTATAGGAGGTCATTCTATGGTGCACATTATGTTTTGTAAATTTGATGACTCTAGTTTCGGTGGCTCCGGATCTGAATGCTGAACACGCAATCATATAAAGTATGCGGAAGTACTGACATTGCGCTGGGGAGATACAGAGGTCAAGCCTATAAGTGATTTCGTTAGATGCCGCAATTGTTCGTTCTAAGAGAAAAATCCACTTCAGACAAAGAAGCGATATTCGCCGCAAAAAGTCTCACTTCAAATCAGTCGCAGTTTGAGGCAAAATTGCAACACTGCAGACAAAACCATGCGGCCGATGTCGATAAAGGTGTTGCAAGCGACGTGGGCAAAGAACTTGTTCTTCCTGTAAACTTTAGGTGTTTGCATGTTTAATGGGTTTCTTACTTCAGGCAAGATGTATCATTCCGTTTGCTTCAGATCATTCAGTTCTACCTGGGAACCTTCCGAACACCACAGTCAGGGTGTTTCGTTTTGAAGTTATATCACAGAAAGCTGAAACTGCGTTCCAAGTGTTCGTTTTTGGAATACATTTGCGCTTCCAAAAAGCTCGAAGTGCTGGAAACACTGTTATGCGATTTCCCATATATGACTGCCGTAGAGATGCTACTCGATCGTTTATAATAGATCCAACTATGCAGCTTACATAAGCAGATCTTGTTGACCTTTCTTCTCCTTCGTAACCTTTTTCACTCTTCCCGGGCGAATGGGTGACAACAATTGCCCTGAAAATTAGTGATCGTTCAGCATCGCCGCAAGAGTAAAATCAGTACAATGTGGGGAAAGCGTGTGCACTGTCATTATTGCGCTGGCAGCAGCAGCGTTTTTCAGCATGACGATTGCTCTGAATAAATAAAGTGTGTGTGCATTCACGAGGCAAATCAAATGCGCATCTTCCTACTGTGCAGTTATCACGCAGTGACTGTCCTGCTCGCTTACTTCTACCTTTCTCATCCTATAGCGCTTCTCCGGTTTTTCGGTCCCCAAGAAAGTTAAGAAAGGATCTCATAAAAGCACAATAGATCACCTCACTAGCAAGGTGTTCATTAAAACTGACCAAAGTTTAAGCGTCTGCTATTTTTCCGGAGACAAGAACTATGTCCAACCTTGCTGATTTGCATTGTTCAGCAATAGCAGGTTGCGTTCACGGTTGCATGCAATAGGAGAATGTAACATTGGTGAAGTTAATTTACCGTGATTTACGGGAATTGAACTAGTACCATGGCGTAAAAATTTGAGTGTAGTTGGTGTTCCACCAAAGCAATGATGTACATAGGAGCGTGTTTATATACGACTGTGAATGCCGAAGCGAGCCGATCTGGTGCAGAAACAATGCGGTACTGCCGTTTTGGTGTCGGCGCAGTAAAAAACGAGTAGCAGTTTGATGCGGCCGGTTTGGCTCGTTTATCGAGCCAAGCGCCGAAATAAATTTAACGGTGTTTTTGTCATTGGCATAAAGAATTCATCAACTAAAACAACTAAAGCAACAATCGTTTAGAGCTAGATGAAACCATTGCACTGTGCATGACCGACGAAGATGCAACATTCAAGACATTTCGTGCTTTATGAGCAGATATGCTGGAAATAAACAGCACAGGTTTCGATGGTTCAGTAGATATTTCATGCACGTAGCGCTTTTGCTGAGCGACATTGAGCAGCTCTTCATTATCGACGAACAGAGAGAGAGATCAGGCTATCCTTATTCAGTGCTCTCTTTGGATCAGAGCAGATGAGCTTCCAAATGTTCCTCACCTTGTCTTGATTTTTGCTTTAACGGGTTGCAGTTTCGTTTTTATTTTTTCGAAGATCGTCGGTTCTTCCTCGGGTCTTAATGTGCAAGCCCCACTGAAAATTTATGTTGCAACTGCAGTTATCAGTGTTGCGATTCACAGCTCCGACTGCAGTGTTCTTTGTTTCTTTCTGAATTGAGACTCCAGAAAGGAAGACGAACACGTAACAAGTTGAAAGAAATGGGAGGCAGAAACTTCCATTTGATAGAACAAAGATAATGTGATAGTGAGTTAATAGTTTTGAGCCTTGAAGGGTGTCATGAGACGCAAATCGGCAATGCACCTGGGCTATCCGAAAACATTTTGCGCAACCGGAACTGCACTGACTTCTAGACAAATAACAGCATCTAATTTATAACTAGCCGCTCTTAGAGCGGCTAGTCAATATCCCGACCAGTAAATATGGCTGGGTCGCCAAAATCGTTTCACTTGTTTGCTTTGGGCCACAAACACAAAAGAAAACGCTTAGCAAGAGCTTAAGGTGTACACAGTTTTCGGAGTTACTCCATTTTTCGATAATGCAAGAAATCTGGGATACGAAGACCAAGGAATAACGCATTGCCATCTGAATTATTCCTAAGTGCTGCAGCACTCACGAGAAAATAAGAAATTCAATGGGAAAGGTTTCAATCGAATAGTTTCAAGCGAGAGAATAGCTGAAGAGTCAACTAATCTCAGAAACTGATCGCGCGATGCATAGCTGCCTACAAACTGCATCTGAATGCTGCTTTCAGCGACTAGGCCAGAATATTTGCTCGGGAAGTTGATGCCAGAATTCGCAGTTTTGTGTCACGGGATAAAATCGAGCACAGATGCAATGTTTTAGCTAACTCAGTCAAAAAGCCACTGTTCCTTTGTTGTAGAGAGGTGCAAAACACGCTAAGGACAATTTTCCTATACGCCAAGTGTGTAATGCCTTTTCTCAAATTCTACAATCTCGCTGTCGTATTTATCGGGGCACTGTGTGTAGTTGTGAGCAAACTGGCGCTGTGTCATGTATTGCATGCATTTTTCAAGCGTCGTCGTTGCAGCACTTTATACTACGGAAAATTATGGCTCGTAGAAAACAGTTGGTCGTCTCGGATGCTTCCTCCACTGTCACTTGCCACAACATGCTTACATTCCCCTCTTGCCCTCATTTCCATCAGCATACGATGCGATACCAATCGTACCGTTTTGCGCAACTCTCTGCCTTATTTTTCATAACAGTCTGAGTTCATCAATTGTTTGAGAATCTGGCGATGTGAGGTAAGTTGTTTCCTGCTGGATGAAGCCATAAACACCTCAGATACATGCAGCTTACCAAAGTTAGTGGGTAAAAATCTTTCAGAACTAAAGGCACATGTTGCAAGGAAAAAAATGAATTGATACAAAGAGCGTACAATGTCGGACGAGTCTTTATCCTCACTTGCTTTTCTTTCCTGAAAATGAAAATAAATGTGATTAATTACAGCAAGATCACGTAGAGCAACTCATCATCGAGGAATTGACATGTACCTTTGCTGTATGCGAAGTTTGAGAGGTTGCCAGACACTTAACGGATCAACCGTTTCGGTGAAAAACAGCGTTCGCGACTCTCTCAGAACACCTGTTGATTGAAGAAGTACATTGTTTAAAGATAATCAAAGATGCACTTTTCGTTCGCAGCATGTACACCTTAGCTTTGTCTTGTGCGTTTACGGCGACTAACACCCACGGACACGTATCACTACCAGCAACGTATGTTAAGTGAAGCACACAGGTGCATTAGAATTCACGGTAGTTAGAGGAGGGGTCATGCGCGTTGCTCCTTGTAGGGCCTCCTCATGACTCTACCTAAGGAAGTACGCCGTGATAGCTGCGACGAACTATTAAGCGCGTGAATTCACCTGCCATTCTCGATAGCAGTAACTCTTGCATCAGCGAAAAAATTGAGCGCTTTTTAGCCACTACCTCTTGCGCATTTTAAATTAGCTCGTGGTCACCGCACTCACTCAAATATGCACTGTGGGGACAAAATCTTATCACTGGGTGATAAATGTATATGACTCGTGCAAGTAAAAGCCTAACGGAGCTAATCGCTGAGCAAACGCAAAACAGCTGTTGTATTTCTTCGTTCTTCGGAAACTTCTCTCTCAAGAGTAGTCCGGGGTCAGAAAAGTCATCACGTTTTGTCCAAACGGCTAGGAATTGGGCTGAAGTGGTAAGAATCGACCAATGGGTCGAGCAGGTTACATAAGTTCGAACAGACTATTGACATGTGGTGGCGCCTTCCAGCACAACTAACGCCCCCCATACATTGTTGTCATTGCGCTGTTTTCTATTTAATGGCCAACAGCTTATTTGGACTTTTGAAGCAATGATAACGGGATGAGAGGATGACTGGAGCCTTACGAGATTGCAGTGAATCTGTTCTGACGCATCCTGAACCGCGCTCGAAGAATTTTCAGTTCTTCCTCAGATAGACCTTCTGTCTCTGCAAGCAAGCTGTAGTTTGCGTTAAAGAAATAAACAAAGCAAGGAATCGATCGAAGATAGAATTTCTACGAGATATATATAGCAGACCAAAAGTTAAGTTTTTGCGGGTTTTATGGCTTCGTTTTCAAAGTCTGGCATTTTTTGTTCCGCGAAATTTGCTGGATATTTTCCTACTCTCCTCTCCTCATTTCTTCTGTTTTTGTTTCTTCGCTTCCTCTGCTCACTTGCATTATTCTTTCATTCGTAATATTGTCCACCTCTCACCCGAATATTTTTCCAGTCCCTCGTTTACATATTAAGCAACTTTTTTCGCTCTCTCTATGAATCTAAGCTCTATCGTGAACTGTGAAGAGAGATTGCTGTCCAGTCGCAGTTTTTATGAGGACGACTCGAGAAAAAACAGCTAAGAAAGCGCTTTGCAAAATTCGGTCCACAGGAGGAGGTTTCCAGTGTGCTTTCAGTAGCAGCCGGCCTTGACTGCATACTGATGGTCGAAACAGGAAAGCTTGCGTCCTTTAGAGCTGTCAGTTCCAAATAGGAAATCTCCGGATGTATAAAACTCCTCATCGGGAGTAGCAGATTACCAGTATATACGCTTTCGCGAGTTCTGGGGAAGACAAGCTCGTCGTTGAAAGCGTTGTCAACTTGCTTTGCGCGTGATATTTAGTTGCAAGAAATGGGCTTCCAGCTTGCTAGGAAGTTTTCTAGTGGTGGGCGCACACTTTGTGGCTCCCGCTGTCAAAGTCTTCCAATTTTCTTTCCTTATTATTCAATGTGGGTGTCAGTTTCAGGTCGCCAAAAATGCTGCAGAACGAGCGATATTCTGCGCAATTCCAGTCTCATATTCTATAGACCTAGAAGTCCATCGCGCCAAATAAACGTCTACGCCCGGCGTGCTGCTTTGCGAACGGTTTCCTCTTCGGTGCTCTATATGTGGCAGCGTTCTCTGTTCGTCTACTTGCTCCACAAACGAAAAACAGATATCCAGATTGAAATACAGTAAGTTTGGAGACTGTTCGCACCCATCTGAGGAAAAGGGCAGCTTCTCACCTACCTCCTGCTCCCCGCTTCGCTGGCAAGCGTCAAGCAATTCTTCTGCCCACTAGAGGATACGGCAGGTTGGGACAATTCAGGATTTGCAATGGTGTGCGCAGGTCCATTTCCACGTGAGAACATTCCGCTGGTGGTGAATGGTGCTCATCGCTTTTTTGCATTTGTGTAATAGGGTAGTGTGCAGCTGAGACAAAACCTGGTCTTTTGGCTGCAATAAAATAATGAACTTACTGCCCATAGCCATGATTACCGACCGTAGATGACCAAAAAAGTAGCAGCAATGAGGAGGCAGCCACAGCCACAAATTGAACGGGATACGCATTTGAATTATGCGATTTGCTCTCATTCTTTCCAGCATCTGTTCGTTTCTTGTGCTTCCATGCATTTTTACAAATTTTCATGCGTGCCCGCATATTTGGTTGTTTCAGTAGAGGGCTTGTGAAGCTAAAGATGCAACACTCGCACATGCACATAGTTGTTGAATCTTTCGCCACAACCTCATGTTTCATCAGTCAATCTCATTAGACTCAGAAACCTAAGAGGCGCCGTGCATCTTGGCATGCGCTCCCAGAATACAGCGGCTTATGGGGATAGCCGACAGCCAGACCCGTGTCTCCGCCTTTTAGGAACGACAAAATGTACAGCCCACAGTCGTTCCAATAGTGCTTGTATTTTCACACTATACTTAAACATTCTGAGATTGTGGAACAGCCCGAAAATCGAGGATGGCTTCGGTAAATCTGCACAAAGCCGCCATTAAACGATGATGAAGCTGTGTATAGAAAAATAAGTTGCCCATTAGTCTACGCCCGGGTCAGTTCAGGGCGCACTATCCCATGCCAGCGGTCCGTGATATTTTCTCAAGTGGCAATCTACAGCGAGTTTTAAATCAAGCTTTAGCCAACAGCAAAAACCGAACAGCTGCAAAAACATTTCAAGGAGTCTGCTAGTGTTTAAGTTATCAAACTCTGATTATTAGTTCCAAATTGGCACGCAGGAAGATTTCGTGCTGCAGTGCTGCTGTTGAGCAGCACCGTGTGTGGCACTGAAGGGGAACATCGATGATGTGATGTGGAAGATCTCGCTGTTAGCTGTAATTAGGCTCGGATAGGGAAAATATTCATTGTTATGACGTCACGAAGTAGGTAGATGATTAGGCCGGTCGTTTGAGTAATCAGTCAAAACGAGGTTAGAAACAGCAGCTGGGTTCGGCAGGCGTATCCATTTGCAGATGAAGACAGCTGTTGACGGTTGGGTTCTTGTGACTGAAGATCCGATTGTCGAAGGAGTGGGCTGAGGGTGATAGGTGATGTGGATTTTGAGGGCTCGGTGACTCTAGCGGTGCGCACCGAACAGTTCATCCTTGCTCGCTGTTCCGTTTTGTGCGGCTCCTTATCAGACGTTGATATGAACAGAAGTGCATTCTTAGTTTATATTTCCGCCTTTCTCGTCGCTTCTCCGCAGATTTTAATATTTGAAGCTGCACATTTGCAGTTACTTTCGATACCTCCAATGCTAATATTTACTGTTAATTCCCGTTTTTCAACTTCAGAAAGCGATGATTGCATAGCATATTACGTCCCCATTGATTGGCTCATTGAATACCTCCATCTTTTTTCAGAGAAAAACCTGACCTCCATACTGTGAAAACCTTTCGATAGTCCCCTTCCAAGTCATCCTACTCTTCATCATTTCCTGCGACCAACCCCAGCAGCAGCAACGATGGTCTTGTAGGCCTTTTGCTTTGCGCGTATGTGTGTCTGAGGTTGGCGTGGCCAGAACGCACGATGATCTGTATGCGGCCAAAACAGTAAAAACAAAGGTCTTCGAAAGCAAGGAAATGGCAACTGGTAGCTTTTCGAACGCCGGAAACCAGCTATTAGCACCGGATGGTTGCTAAAGAACCAAGGTCAGTGCAACTTTGCATGTAGAGGATTTTTGCAGGAACCACTTCACAGAGTCATCGAAATAATCCATTTGCGCAGGTACGCTGCAAGTGTCCCAAATATGCGGAGGGAGGCAAAGACACAAGGAGCATGTGTTCACTGTGCCAAGCTTTTTTGCGCCCAAGAAACGCGGCAATGAAATGCACAGCGCGAACTAAGGCTGTCCCTGGGCCAAGGACTGAGTATTAAGTCCCAGCCAGGTTCAGCTTGGTCAGAAATACATGTGTTTTATTTGACAGCTTTATGGCAGCAAAGCTGCTAACTGCCATTGACGCGAAGTCGAAGTGTCCAGCGGTCGTTGATAGCTGTCGTCCGTACGGCAGTTGCCCGTAGTCACGGAGAATACATACGGTCGTCTTTGATTTTGCATAACACATGCCCCATTCTATCGCTTCATTATTTGAAAGCAAAGAAACCAAAGCATTATGTGGAACACGCAATATTAAATATACAGTAGCAGCACCATCCCATTATTACAGGATGATTACATCACATTATTTACCATCAAATTAAGTGTGCCAAAGGAAAGGTGAATGGAAGAGTGATAGGGTCGTCTGCCTTGAGAAACATAAGACGACTTGCCGATGACCTCCACTTTCGACTGACGCAATCCGCACATAAAAGTTGCTAAAAGTTGCTGATTCTTCCATCTAAATCTTTAAAAATGAATGCCATTACATATGAGAGTAGTCCTCAAACCAAGAATTTTTTATGTTTTTTAAAACCATTTGTGGATAAATCTGCTTTTAGAGGCATTATAGGGGAACTATGCTCGGTGTTGATTACAAAATTTGTAGACGTGGCGCTTTCTTGCAGCTCATTTCTCGTAAAGAAAATCCAGCAAAAGCAAAAAAATTTTGCTTTGAAGTCGGGTCATGTAGAGAATAGAGCTGGCGAGATCTAAGAGAGGAATAAAGGCGAGTGATAGCATCACAATGGAATCGGCAGAGCGCGTCCTTCCTGAAGTGGAAGATCGCGAATTGAGATTTCCTCCGCGAGCAGTCTTTTCAGCTCTCATCAAGCAATAATTATTGCAACAGAATTTGAGTTCGGGCTAGGCTGCGGTTGGATTCTCACAAGTTTTCACTCAAAATTTTATACACGCACTCAAAACTTAAAAGGAAACATTGAGAAGGCATCAGTTGTACACGAAAAAAACGAAGGTTCCGGTTTAGTGCTTTCATAACTCTATTCTGTAATTTGGTTAGATGGTTTGCAAATGTTGTCTTCATGCTTTGCATGAGCGCTTCTGAAAGTAACAACAATCTTTGTCACTTCATTGCTAATTTACTTCATCGCTGTGGATGGTCGCTTCCTATCTTCAGTACTACCAAAGAAATTATGCAGGACGGGATTGAGCAGCAGGTCAGCACCACGACATTGTCTGGCATTACGTGAATTTTGGAGTCCATTGAACTGGTTGTCCCAAACACTCACAGAGTAGAGGTGGCAGCTGTTTCCCACTGTCCTTTGCACTTCTTAAAAGTTCACACAAGGTTTTTTGTTATGTTTTCATTGTTGTAAGTTTTCGTCTTAAGGATTGTCTTGTCCAAACTAAACAACGGACGACCATATTGTCTCAGTCGAAAGAAGTGCACGTGAGATGATTAGAACACAAAGTTTCTCCGGGATTTAAGAAGCAACCTCTTAAGATCCTGTTTTTTCCAAAGGCGTTCACATGTCTCTGCATTCATTCGCCAGAGGCTGTGACTATTTTATTCATTGGCAGATTACTGCACTATGCTATCCGTGGCTTTTCTGCTGATGCCTTCCGCTGATTTTGTTTTCGAGTGCCTTCCTTCGACTATGTCCGGCCGAGGTGGCGCTTGCTTACCGGTCGACTATGGCTGTACCAATTCCCCGTTTCGGCTACGAATAAGTTGATGCTTAGTTCTTACTTGGCTATTCACTTTCGAGTAGGATGGCATGAAGCCTGACTGTGTTGATGGAATCAACAGTCCATGCCGCCAGTATGAAAAATTCAGTTGTTGAGCTGTCCGTCATTGGCTTTTTTCTACGCGAATCCAGCATTGGTTTTAGCCATTGTTTTTAGTCCATAATCGATCAAAATTTTCCACACATATTCAGTTACAACTGAGTTTCTACTGTGATCCAGCGCTTTTTGTCGCCTATTGACCGGAATGAATTTCGACCCCTTCCTATCGCAGTCAGATACTGAGAGCATCAAGTGAGTGCAACAACCAAGGCCATGCGCTTGACTTCACTGCAAATAAAAAAGAGCATGCTGGAGTGTGGCAGAGTGCGTCGGATCTTTGATGGGCTACTGGTCGAGGACGATTTCCCAACTTATTCCCCTCGGCTCATTATTAGTCTCCTGCCCTGATAAGTCGATCCCTACTGTAGTATCTACCGTCGTCTCTCTCCTCCCTTCTCCCCACCTTCCATCGAAGGATGCTTCCCTCAAAGCAGTTCCTCACATACTCTCCGAACGATTCTGCGCGTCTTTTTGGTATCATGCAGTTTGGCCTGCTCGAAACTGTGATGCTTTGTGGGAGACTTTGGTCTGCTTTCTTCAGACTTCACTATACTCTCCTATCCTCATTGTTGGCACGCAGATGCTAGCTGGAATTTTCGTCTCTCAATATTGGTTGCCTAGATTAGCTAGGAAATAAGCTGCAACATGTGCTGCTTCTACTGTTTGAACTGTGGATGAAAGTGGTACACTCCTCACCGTAACTAAAAATCGCATCTTTCCGTCGCATACCCATAAACAATTCAAACAGTAAGAGCTCAACCGTGAAATAGTGCGATATCATTTTATTCTGACGCAATTATCCACCGAATGTGGCGCTGATTTCACGAAACCCTGGGCAGGAATTTTCGGTATCCTCATAATAGCTGCAATGCTTATGTGCCATATGGAAAATTTGTGGTTGGGTAACGATGTGTGGGCAAGTTACTTGGAATGAGTTTCATCGCATGTGATTTCCTGTGAGAATGTCAAAAGGAAGGCGCAAGCAGAGAAGAACAAGTTTGAAACGAAATAATTGCAGCACACGCCGAGTCTGACCACTATACGGAGTGACGCAAATGAAGAAGGAATTCGCTCACTGCGACCGCTTCCCGATGATTCATTCTCTATTATCAATGAAGTTATAATAAGCGGTGTAGGAAGCATGCCGATCATCAAGGTTACTTTCTTGTTACCATATCAGCATCATTTTACGTCCTCTTAACAGGGCTCTCGTAAAAGAAACAATTCAGAACATGAGTGAGTTTTTAGCTGGTGCATTTCAGTCGATTTGTGCTTCATTCCTATCTCCTTTGCCAACTTATGTCCTCTTCGCGAATTTTTCGCCACTTGCTCATCCACGAATTCGAGGGCATCTTTGTCCGAAATTTCTCTTAGAAGTTATCAGCGAAGCCACCATTTGCAACAAACATCTCCCGCATAACGAGAGAGAATCTGGCGGGTACAAGATTTCTCGATTTTGCACCTCCATTGGTGAGAATTGTCCACTGGAAGCAGCTGAACAAGATTTGCTTTCAAAGGGTCTAATGCCAACTTTAAAAAATCCAGAGAAGTTCAGCAAACAATCTCCTTTTTTTCCACAGCAAACGCGCAAAAATGACATTGGGAGAAAATTATGCGAAAAAGTACATTTCAAAAAAACGTCTTCTAGACGAGAAGTGTTCTTTTCGGCCTTTGCGTTATGCTGAATTAAAGACACCTACGTGAATTCGGTGGGAGGGTCCGGAGAGATATATGCCTTCTGCGTCCCTTCCATTTGTGCCACGTCTGCATTTTCTTGGTATAAGTAGGCGCAGCAGGGCAATGCTTTGCAATAGTGCGTTCATTTCATTATAGAAAGATGGCATCAAAAGTTGCTGTGAAGTACTGATCTGCATTGATGTATAGGGGGATCTGCGACAGCTTCCAATCAAGGTGCAACGTTTTGTCATCGAGAAGGCATCACTGATGCGTCCGCGTGGCATCTATATTTGCGACGGATCAGTTCGTGAGGCGGATGAAATCGTCGCCAAGCTCGTCGAACGGCGAACGCTCTCTGTATTAACTGCCTACGAAAACAATTACATTTGTAGAACAGACCCTCAAGTGCGAACCTTTTGTCAACATATTGTACTGAACAAGAGTAAATACCTATTCGTCGCCCTTTTGCTCCTTCGACTCCCGCCCGCCTTATGCTCCACCCTTCTCGATTACCCACTTCAATTTCTTCTCCCGCACCCGCCACTGGAACCCATTTCCTCCCAACGTAATGGCGATACGTTTTTGCGCTTACATTTATGCCATTCACTTTTCTACAGAACTATAAGGTAAGCACATTATCGAATTCTAAGAGAAAATTTCAGCAGCTTACAGTGCAAGGATAGTTTCCTCAGGTGAGGAAGTCTTCTGTGTCGCAAATGTACTGTTGATTCTTCAAGACGTCACTCTGCTTCCTCTTGATGCTGCAGAGACAATTTCGAAGATCCCACGAGGGAATTAATGAACAAAAAATTGAACCGAGCTTCTGACTCATTTCTCCGTTTGTTAACTACCTCAGTTTACTTTAGTATAACATTTTTCGTCATGCAAGTGTAAAAGATGCACTTTGCACCTTTCGCTCTAGCCGATTTTTAAGGACGTGACGGAAAGCATCGCATGGATAGCAACACCCGGCAAATTCCAAACGGTCTGCCGCACAAACGATGATGTTGTGCCGATAATGTGCAATTGGATATCGCCTGCAGAATGCGGAAAAGAGCTCGACTCCAGATTCCCAGGCTGTATGACAGGTTAGACATTGCCTTCATGGAAGAGCTGAAAGACAGGATATACGAGGTTGTGCAAGGGGTAGCGTGAGCTATTTCGCTGACAAGACCGTATTCTGCAGCTTTCGGAATGCGGAATTAGAAGACTTCTGAGCTTCTATTTCTCGACATCATTTTACTTGCTAATATAGGTGCGGATTTTTGAGCGTTCGCTGCATACTGTTGAAAGGTTCGTGGGATCACCAAAGAACTGCGTCGATCTTCTTCTACAAGCAGTGTTGCTAGGTTCACTTGATTTCGTTGGGGTCAAAGAAACCTTCACGCGAATGTGGAGTTGAAATGTGCAGCAATCTTCGTCATGCACCACTCTCAGTGCGGACAATTCAGTCACGGCTTCCTCGCCGTAGCAGATTTCACGTCAGAAATTCAAAGAAAGAGCTCACAGGAGTTTCTGAGGACTAGTGGGTCTCGCATTAAATCAACAATGATAAACATCCGTTGAAGGTACATCTGCAGTAAACGCATTATTTAAAACGATTTCACTTCAGCCTCTTTTGAGCTACCACCTAGAAATTCTGCCACACTTTCTCTGACGTACTCTCGAAAACTGTATTGTTGACTATTTGTAGCAATCTCTGGTGGAGGTAATCTGATTTCTATGGAGAAGCTTTGTTGTAAAGGAAAGCGAATCATACCAGCCCGGTAAAGTTGTCCCGCTCTGAGGCCTCTATTGCCATATATATCAGCTCATGACGCATTTCAAGGATTTTTGGAAAAAGCAGGGGTTCGGGACGCCCCAAGAATTTCGCATAATTCTCGGTGCTTGAGATAACTTGTGATAAATTCCAACATTGGTCATCCCTGGTGCAAAGCTTTCGATTTGCATTCTTCGCTGCAAAAGCAGACTTGAAAATACTTTCTCGGCAAACTGCTTTTATATCGACTTAGCCAAAACATTTGTTGCAGTTCTATTCATATCATATCCAGTTATCTCCACAGATATTTCAAGGGCTGAACTGCACGGCTCTGAAGTCGTCGACGACTATACAGAAGATTTCGATCATTTTTTTGTTACAATGGAATTGCCTCTAGAGGTGGTGCTTCGCAAGGTGGTAGTATAGACATCTGTTCTTTTTCCTCTATATAGGGCGGTCCGCCTCATGCTGTCTTTCATTCTATCGAAAGCAAATTATGTGATGAGGGGCTAAGCTCTATATTGAGTACTTGTCTGGCGATAATCATGGAGGATTGCGCCGAAGCGCGTTAAACTGTCTACGGATATCATGACGCTCACCGGCATGAAGGCATTCAAGGCTCGCAACCGAGAAGTGGTAGTAGCATGGGGTATGAATATCATCGTCGGGACACCAACAGCCACAGTTTGAATCCATGCCACTCCCTTCGATGTTCGCTTCTGTCGGTGCCCTTACAGTACAAGTTTATCGCCACTGGTGTCAGCCGATCCTGAATGCAATGATTTACCCGAAACGATGTTCCAGTTCGCTCTTCGTCACCCTTCAAAGCCGTTTACGACATTCGGCACCAAAGCGGCTCCTTTAACTGAAAGCTTACAATGGATTCCATCAGTTCGCCATTTCGAGGATGCTGATATCTCACTGTTCTCGCTGTGAGAAAACATTCGTTTCCAACGTCCGATATTTCCCCTCTTTCATCCAACTCATTGCAGATTTCTTTTACTTGCGCGCTACTGTTTTATGCCAGTCGTTGTGCTGATATGTGATGATTCAACATACTGTGATAATGACTCGTCATGTTGTAATGATTCACCATAATTTGTTGCTTGCGTGCCGACGTTCTGCATGAATCGTCGCATTGGATATATGATGAGGACTCATCATATTGTGATGACGCTTTATCGGTTGTCATGATGACGGTCCATCATATTGCGACGACGATTGCCACGAATGCGATGATGATTCATCATACCGTGATGGTGATTCATCGGGTAACCATCTTTTGGTACATAGGCTATTCCTTACCAGCTCATCGGCATTCGCCTACGCCTACTAGTTAAAGGTATCTTTGTTCCTCTCCAGTATCCTTACCACTTCCCCCTCTCCCGGGCTCATTGTACTGAAATGTATGAGTTCATTTCATTTTTTCACAAATGTTTCATTCTCTCAAAATTCCGTACGGATAGCATACCAAGTCGACAAGTGCATTGTAAATTTCGTTTGCAGGACGTGTCATGTATGTGATACCGTTTTCTCTGGGCGTCATCTGCGGGCCATTCTCAAAAATTGGAATTGAGGTTAGATTTCCGCAGGTCTCAAGGCATTTTTCAGGTTGAGTGGCTTTATGCAATATTATTAATCGTCCATTTTGAGATCGGCGCACTGATTCCCAAGTGTAAGTTCAACTGAGGCGAGCATGAAGCACTGTAAGGCATATTAGTAGAGTGCAGGCCAACTGCTTCCATGCAGAGCAGGGGAAAGGACGATCACAGGACAGATCAAACTGTCTACGAATGCCTTGAGATAAAAGTCGGAAGGAACGTATAAAAGGGGAGCATACTTACTTGCAAAGTGAGTGTCAGTTGCGCGAGGTCAAGGTTTCGATTACCGGCTGAGCCCTCATGTAATAGCTGTTGGGTTTCTCTTGAGGCACTTACGAGATACTGTGTGGTTCCGGCACAGTAAAGGAGGTCAGGTTTTACTCAACACTTAAAACAAACTGACATGAAAGCACAGAGAAATAGGGTGGTCGCGGAGGAAAAAGTCTTGCCAACAGTGCCTCGATACTATTCACAGTGCTCCTTGCGCGATACTGACGACCGACGACCACAGCACGCCGCCCCAACGCAGACGCACCAGTTGCTGCTCGAACTCATGGGAAACCAAAACTGACACTGACTATATAAGCAAATACGCTCCCCTTTTATCTTCTCTGCACCAAAGCGGCTGACCTGCACTCTGCTGATCTCTGCTACAGTACAACTATTTAATAAGCGAAGGGGTCGGTTTCATCGTTTGTGCCCTAGTGTCAAGGGTGCCGACTTCCTCAGTGAAATAATAATGAGTCTTTATAGTGTACAATTTCGAGTGATGCAGTTTCGAGTCACACAAAGTCCATCGGTCGCTCGTGATTCGCGCAAGCAGTGATCGAATTCACTCATCAGTGATCTTTGTTAGCAGTACACAGCTGCATCCAACAAGGTTGCTTACGGTATTAACCGTTGTTGTGCGGATCGTATTTTCAGCTGACAGATTCAAATTATACGGTGCTGTGTATGCGCATCATGACGCGAGTGTCGCCAAAGGTATTCGAAGCACTGGGTGATGGTGACTTCGTTCGATGCATTCATTCGGTTGGACTGCCCAGACCTGCTTATTCGTTAGTCTGATTACATGGATTTTTTACGCAAATGTTTCTTCACAGAAAATTAGACGTCTGATTAGCGACGAAATAGAAATAAGAAGGAGAGAGCAAAATCAAGTAAGTACCACCCTATCTTATAGTTCCGCCTGCTTGGCAACGCAGATAAAGTAGATACAAATGAACTGCGCAACATTAGTTGGGGGGATGTGGAGAGTTATGAATTCGAAAAGATTGTTGCGGCGGAAAGAGAAACAAACAATTCAGGAAAGTAAAAAGGGGTGTTTTCGAGGCTTTCGTGTTGTGCAGGGACATAAATTTACCGATTATCGAATTTCCCGACGAGCTACGAATACTTCAAAGGTTGATTTGCTGTAGTAGTAGCAGCATTCACAGTAGAAATTGAAATCGCCTAGGTATATTAAACAAGCACAAGCAATGAGTTCAACCGCATGACGAATGTCGTCGGTTTTTTGCAGGCCAAGATTAAATGTATTAGCCTTTTTGGAGAATCTAAAATGTGATAATTTTGCAGGCCATGTGACTAGAAACTGGCCCTGCAACACAGACTTGGCATTCCTTGTACATCGGCCTGCAGAACGTGAAATCTGGTCTTTTGGCTCCGGATTTGGCTCGAACAGTTTGCTTGGACGGAAAAGCATGGCACTACGCGTGGCATCGGCTATCGCAAGGGACGAGGGTTGGCTGGCCGAGCATATGGCCGTGTTTTGTGAGAAACCTTTTAGTGCAGATTATAATGAGATTTTTTTCGTAAGAAACTGCTGAAGGAGTAACATTGACGGATAAATATGCATGAGTAGGCAGTTGGAAGCGTTTTTATTCGCAAGTGGTGTTGGAAACCTACATCGAATTGCATGAGGTAGTCTATTTTCGAAGTTGGGAATCCTAACTAGCGGTCACTTTTTTGGAGCAGCGGCTTCTTTTCTGCTTGGAGTCGGTGCTTCCATTCTGGTTACGGCGTCGCAGTGGAGGATACTTGCTGAAACTGCTTCGTATGTAACTGATGTTGAAACTCATGAGTGAAAACGACTGAATGAGATTGATTAGTAAATTGTGTACGGCCATGCAAAATCGTGAAGTGGAATTCACTAGTTGCGAGTTGCTGTAGAGAAATCATGAACCTTTCGTTCTAGCCAGTCATTACTGTCAACTTGCAGCTGTAACGGATCCAAGACGACGAGAACATTTTATGAGGGCAGCTTTTCCCGCTGCATGTGGCAAGACCAGTCTTGCGATGCTAAGGCCCACTCTTGCTGGATGGAAAGTCCGCTGCATTGGTGCACATTGCTTTTGATTTGATTATTTTTTCTGGTCTTCGAGTCATATGTTAACTGTGTGGCACACCAATTCTTTTTAGATACTTTTGGAGATCGCTGAAATGCTCGCACCAAACTCCTTCTATTGGTTGCTCAACACGACGATCAGGCTACTTCACTAACAAGAGTGCTTTTAGATTGGCTCATGTATCTAACCTCTTTACGTTATGAACTTTGTGCAATGTAGTTTTGGGGCGCTGGGATGGTTCATCGTAACCCGTCGTGAAAATGAAGCTTCAGGTGATGACATAGCATGGCTGAGATTTGGAGATGATGGTCGCTTATACGCAATCAATCCTGAAGCGGGTTTCTTCGGAATAGCACCAGGACTATCGAAGAGGACGAACCCCGTTGCCATGGCAATGCTTCGCAAGAATTGCATTTTCACAAATGTGGCCGAGACAGCAAATGGCGAATTCTTTTGGCAGGGACTCGAAAACGAAATCAGGGCTCGTTTTCTTAGTTCTGAAAACAGGAAGTGGTTTTGCTGGCAAAGTGGACTGATTTTTCAATCCTAGACTTGTTCATTTTTGTCGCCTTATTGTCTGCAAAGCAATGCAAATACGAATACCGGATCTTCCGTTGCAAAGTGAAAAAACTCTACGACTGCACTCTACAACAACGCCCATGCGGAATAGTTCATTGCTTTTCGCTTGCAGAGTACATCGCTTGCAGAGTGCAGAGTATATTCTCTTATACAGTCTTGAATTTTGCTGAAATACGAACCCGTATATGACATATCAGAGGTCGTCTCATGTTGCCGATTTCTATATTTGGCGAATTTGGGAGGGATGTTTTATATTGATCGCTTTGCCATGAAGGTTGATCTGAATGTAGCGTTGTATCATGCTCCTTGTGATGAACTCATTTGCGGTTGCACCTGAAATGCTCATTGAATCACGTTTAAAATTCTATTCTAATCTCAGACATTGATGGAATTGGACGCTCACGAAAAAACGATTGGCTGCATTTCAGCAAGAACTTCTCTCTATAGAAGCTAATTTATAGGACAAAACTGTGGAGATGCTGAATTGGGAAGGACGAAAGTGGCATATTGGAGACGAAGTTCGAGCAGCACATCACAACGCAAGATATGCTGCTCCAGCAAGTCAATGTCAACTCATGCATTACAAATGGGATTCCCCCAAAGGCGTGCCTATTGACGCCATACTGTTCGGTGCTCGGAGGTTCGCATTCTTTTTTCCACTCCTGAAGGGCGATGTGATCACTCGAGATGCCAATTCTGCTTTTGAAGCTCCATATTCAGCGGTTTCAAAAGCTGGATACAAACGCTGCCCTAACTGGAGGGTTAGGAAAGATGGGAGAATGTGGGGGGGGGGGGGGGGCGGGAGGAAAGGAGGGGATGAGCAGAAGGCACATAAAGAATACGATGGAAGCATCTATTTCCTCCAAGCTTTTGATTGTGGGTGCTCTTTTAAAATAGAATTTGACCGAGTTTTTAGTTGTTTTTCATATCTTCTCTGTTCCTTTTCATAACTCACGGCTCTTCTGTTTCTCTCCAGAATTGCTTCTTTCATGAAAGGAATGTCATTGAAATTTTCGACAACGATGCCACTCAATGTTGCCGTGCTAAAAATTCTTCAAGGTAATTCACTCAGTTTGGCAATAAAACTCTTTAAGAGGCCATAATAATTAGTTCAGAGTAACTCGCCTTTTCGAGATTACGCATTACGAACCGGGGGATATGCAGCTGGCGTCGTGTAGTACAAGACTTGTATCTTTTCATCCATTTCACCTTTACGGGCAAAGAAGACCGTCCGGCCTTCTTCACATATCCTCCAATTCATGCGTCATACCGTCCTCTGTGGCGCTGATTCCGTAAACTCTCCGGCTGTTCTCCTCAGTATGTGACGCTGTTATTGTTCTGGCCAGCACTGACTGATTTCTCATCGTTCTGAAGATGTTTGGTACCATATTGGCCCCTCTCCTTTTAAGCAGTTCTGTTGCTTCGCTGAAAACTCCGTTTTCGCAGTTGCGTGACCAACTGCCTCCGGGAGTGATGAATTTGTTTCTACCACTAGCTCGTTGGCTCGGACGATTGCGGATGTTGCTCCTGCTGATCGAGGGTTACTCAATTCCAACCCGGACACTACGATTCGCTTCACGGTTGCACGAGTGATGCATATCTGCGCTGAGTGCAGCGAGAAAACGCCTGAAAATATGACTCCAGCGGAACGCTTCACGACTCTTCAAAAAAAGGCGCTACTGAAGCCGTTTTAGATGATCACTGAGGTGGCGCACTCAAAAGAGAATTAGCACCTTATGGTGACACTGGGAAATGGCATGACCTTGACATATTTCCGTCAGGGTTGCCTTCTATCCGGTTGTGTGACGAGTTTCTGCTTTTTATTTGCTTCAAATGGCCACTAATGATAAATCCTTTTCTTCGTTTTCAAGTTCTTATAGACTGTATGAGCGGAAGCTGTTTGCGAGTCGTGGTAAACTTAATGAACAGAATGCTGACATTTCTTGTGCAATCATCGTAGTCGTTGTGCCTCTTGAGTAGCGTGCATTCGACTGTTATAACATGCGGTTTGCCCATTCTTGTATCCGTTCCTCTAATTATCAAAATGGTCAACAAGTTCCGCCACAACAAATGTCTCATTATCTTGAATAATGCAATCTCACGTTCCCAAGAAGCTTTCAAATTCCAACTTGGTTGAAACTATCTCCATGCTCTAATATATTTCATCTCACCGGAAAATGACAACTCTGTTCTTTACGTTAATTCTTTGCAAGCTGTGGACAGCATGCAGTTCATAGTCACCGATTCATTCTCGCTAATTGCATCAATATTGTGCTTTGTTGACCTGAGTCGTTTCCGTTATCGCTATGATGACGCAAGTCACGGTATTGGAGTATCCACATTTTTCAGCTGCAACATTCATTCGTCACTCAATGCTCGGTGTCCCCCTTCTTATCCATTCTGAGATTCTGATTTTAATGGTTAACATTGCCTTATACTCATGAGGTATTCTTCGCATGCATCTATAAATCTGCTCTTGCACTGCGTAGGACAGCGGACTGCTAGTTGTCTATCTCGAATCGTCCGGTTTTCTGAATGAAAAAGCCGTTATATTGAGAAAAGCCTGATTATATGGACATCAATAGAACAGCGTTCTATTCGACAATATCGGGAAGGAGCACATTTCGTGGATCGCTTTATTAATAGCAAGCTTTGTTAATACCATAATATGACAATTATCAGCATTGATGCCATGTCGGATTATGAATTTCCGTGTTGAAGGCAATATACATATCTCTTTTTGATGCTTCTCGATCCGTTCCTCCTCTCAAGACACAGCACCATTGCTTCGACAAAACAACGCAGTTATGCTCTAGAATAGCAGAGAGATTATTGCATTATTAAACTGGTGGAATCTTTTCTGCAGTTGCTCCCTCATCGGCGATTGCTGTAATATGTCTTCGCGGCCCTGTTGCAGCAAAAATCCATCGTGCAGTTACCTATAGTGGCGATCGTTTCCGCCTCACATAATCATAAACCTTGCTAGTTGCCGTAGGACGTCGCTGAAGCCGAAAAAATCTGATCAAGTTTATATCATATGAAAAGCTCAGTCGGCAGCTGCGGATAGCCTTGTTTGTGCCCGTAGAGACAAATAATCGCCAAGATATGTCAACATCAATGAGTATTGCCGAGATGCTGGTGGGAAACGAAATCGGATTTCTGCTTTGCTGCTCCGATGACCCTATATCGGATCGCAATGCTGGCGCTCATCTTTTCAAATACGACCCCCATGTGACTGCACTTATTCAGCAAATTCTTTCAAAGCTACTGTTAAGAGATATGAGTTCTATATATGAAACTTTTTTCTCAAACGGCTCATTAACGCGTAAAATTTCTTATCATGAACTGGAGAAGATTCAGCTGTCAAACATCACTTTAAAGAAGATTACAACCTCCTCCTCCCCACCGCCCTTCCCTTACCGCCCTAATCGTTGTTTTTAAATGAATTCGCGTTTCAATATGGGTACATAATTCTCTTATTTTGTTATGATCACCGCTCAGTTTCGTATGTATCATTGCAGCTTATTGAATTTTTGTTGTAATGATTGCTGTCTTTTAAACTGTTCTCACTCTCGTTTCTTGCGGTCGTCGTACGTTGTAAACGTTTATTTTTTATTGTCGCTTTTTAATGTGCATTTTTAGTGGCAAATCCCAATTCTCATGCGCCATGAAACATTGTTGCCGACGCATTTGGTTTTCTTTGTACGTTCGCATTTCCTAATTTCTCCTGTCGACAGTTCCGCTGAGATATTAAATCCATCATAACGCAGTTCTAGTCCATGCATATGATATGTTTATTCCCCTAAATTCGCTAGTAAATTCGACGAAGATCACCTCCTTTCAATACAACGATTCCCGCTTGTTCGCTTCCTTTACCGTTCCCCGTCCTTATCATCCTACCGGCTCATACAAAGTGACTGCGGACGACAACGAGTCTAGTTCAACAACACATTTGGATACACATTCAGACGTTGTTTTGGTGTTATCCCGACTCAGAATGCTTCTAGCTTAGTTCGAAATATGCGCAAGAATATGCGAATCTCTGCCGGCAAACCGAAATTTTCGTTTCGCCATTATTGACAAGGCGATACAGAGACTTGGTGATTCCTTATGGATAACTGGTGATATGACGGCAGCGGGAAAAATTAGGCTTGTTCCGTTGTCTCAAGGCCTTCCTATGATGCCTGAATCTCCATCTCAATCCTTACTGGTTTGCACATTGGTTGCGTTCAAGTCTTCGAATGTGACGTTTCATGCGCGATTTCGGCATGCCACCTTGAGTTACAGGTAGTTTACGCTAATTTGCGGTTTGATGTAATTCACGCGCAGTGCATTATAACTGCCATAAGCAAAAGATGCTCGTACGATTCCCTTCCACGTACACCGCCACGAATTTTGAATTCACTTCGCTCCCGTTCATTAGAAAGTGAATGTTGTATTACTAATCGTTACTCGCTCGCAAAGTGAAATATGGCTGAGATATCATTTGAGCTTTTAATTTGCCTTGCGCACTTATGTGCAAGAATTTCATTTGCTTGAATTGTATATTTGCAGACCAAGAGGAGTGCCACTCGTTTACGAGACATTTTCTTGGCAGCATGGAGTATTCACGGCTGCTTGTCTCAAATCGGAGGTCTGTTTCGAGGGTGGTACCAAAAAAGAGATCTTTCATGATCCGATGGCCATGCGTAATTATCTCAGCTATAACTTCGGTGAATATTTACAACATTGGCTTGGTTTAGAAAAGAGTGGCCGTAAGGTTGGTAACGTTCGTCATTTTGCATCTTCATACTGCACTTCACCCAACTTTCCTGTTGCTCTACTAGTGTATAGGTGTCGTAGCAGGGCAGGAGAGGGGGGCATGAACCTTTATTGAGGTGGTCAATTCGATTTTCTCAGACAATTCTTGTTTTGTTTTCGAAGTCCGTAATACTACCGATAGAAAAGAGAAGCGAATTGCTATGAGCAAAAATTTGCTTATCTGCTTATCAAGGCGATGCTCTTTCACCATCGGGAGTACTGTTGTAATCGTGAGCGTTAAGCAGACAAAAGGACGAAAATTTTGGAGGTGTCACATTCAGCTGTCACGAGGAAGTCAGTAGCGGATTTTTGATGAGAAATTGAAAGGTCTCGTTGCAATGCTCGGTGCTGTGTCAAAGCTTGGCTCTAGTGATCAGCCCCTGCTGTCCAGAAGCAGACTGAAACCTTCTGAATGAAAGCATCGATTTAATCGTGGGTAATCACTGTATGATGCAAGCTATGTCATTCGCGATTGCATCTGCAGCATCCCGGAGATATAACCATCGGAGAGACATAAAAGCACTTGTAAATACTGATTTGTGAAGTGCAAAAATTAGCATTGCTTTTCCTTCAGTGAAGGTACGCAACTTTCTTGGGAAAAGCAGAGTTTAGAAACTTGGTCATCCAAAAGGAAGGGCTTCTGATATCCTCAACTCTGCGAAACGATGGAATATGATATCCTGTCGGGCGCGCTACTGTCTGCAAGAAAGTAAGGATGCAAATCTGGAAGTAACTTCTGATTGGCACGCCTCGGTCTGCATAAAGTGGCTGTGGTTGCGACACTACTGTATAGCTTGTTCATGCATCCGTGGGTACATAGGATGCCAGACAATTGTGGAATATGGTTCCTTTTGAGGAGAATGCCGCTGTTTATTTACTAGACCATCTTCTTATTCGAGTTTTCAATAACCAGTTTACTGCCGACGTCATTAATTACAGCTGCCGAAAATTTTCCACGTCAATTGGTTTCGTCAAGGGGATGACGGCGAACTTCTTTGGCCAGGCCACGGCGAAAATATCCGTGTTTTGGAATGGATCGTGCGCAGAATAGAAGGCGATCAGCAGTGCGGGCGAGAAACGGCCATTGGAATCGTGCCATTTGAAGGCCATTTGCAGTTGGACGGTCTTGATCAAGTCAGATTCGATGACTTGATGAGTGTGCCTCCTGAATACTGGCGAGAAGACGCTGATGAAGTGCGCTGCTTCTTAGAAGAGCAGGTGAATGGCATTTTTCTACATCTGCCCACATTCGAGAACTACATTATAGCATGGATCGTTTAAGATCCACCGGTATTCATGTGGATTAGGTGCTTTCTTCTCACGAGTCATGACAGGAAAGTGAGTAGTACATTTACTGGCTAGAAGAATCTTTTAATTAAGGTTCGACTGTCTAATCCACACAAATCCGTTTCGCCCGGACATACGCTTATGTCACGTCATTGTGTTGATTAAAGAACCAGTTCTTAAAGGCCAAATAATCTAATCAAAAGCGCTCCTGTTAAGAATGATGTTGCAAATAAATTGAATCCATATTTGACGAGCAGGAGAAAGTTGACATTATGGAGTTGAGGTATAAGTTGAATATCTCTTTCTGAGTGCTGAATATTTCAGCTAGGCCAGGATATGCCAGTCGGCATTCGTGAACAGATGGAAAGGCAGGGAAAGCGAATTGGAACCCTTTAGGTGATGAAATTCGATTGTTCCTATGTAACCTCTCAAAGCCTTTATGGTCTTCGGTGTTTATCCTCTTTGCTGTGTTGTTTCGATGTTACTCAATGACCACTGGGTTGGCTCGCTGTCTGATCGGACATACGAAACGACTGTGTCATCATGAAACGATTGGTTTGACTGTATTTGATTGGATCTAAAGAGCGAGAGAATTCGAGAATGGAAACACGCATTTCCGGGTTTGAACTGCTACACAAGAAAAAGAGAAGGCAAAAAAAAAACCTGGACTAAAATACACCGGATTGTAAAGGACGACTGTGGTGCTCTCCGAGCGACGTACAAATTCATATCGCATCGAGGATAAGCTATTTAAGGAAAGAAAGAATTAATGGCACAACTAGAAAATACAGCGCATGTTGGTCGAGTCCTAGACACAAAGGACATATAAATATTCGAAACAAAAACCAGCAGGAGATCACGAAGTGCACGAGGAAGAACGAATTGTACGGACAAAAAACATCCCGCCTCGCTGCCGTGGGAATCATTGAGAAATGGTCGCAATCGTGTATAGCAAGCGCAAATGTGACGTTTGCAGAAACATTGGTTGCGCAGCTGATTTGGACGTAAAAAGCTTTTTGAACGAAGGACCGAAAAATAGTTGAGACTGGTTTGGAGTCTCGCTGTTGAATTGTTGGCATCCCCACCGTCGAAACCAGTCAAGTGGGGCTGATTGAAATTACAGACGACATACATCCCGCAATTCAAACAAAGCAGGTCGACCTCACCGTGTCCGTGCACGATGGAACATGAGCTGAACAAACAGAACAAGTATTTGCTTATCCGGCCCATTGGTGGTGTCAGCAAGGTTGCTGAGATTATCTTCTTACCGCCATCTTTCGCAGCAAGTGATGCTATGCGGCTGTCATCATATCGGATGGTGAGCTCCCTCAGTCACCGTCCATGGCGAAGTTTCCTTGATTACTGAAGTCTAAAAATGTATAATCGAAGCCAAACTCGTCTCCTGGACACCCGTCGCTCCAACTGGACCTCTACACCCTTCAATGAGGCCTCTACTCGTGTCCACAAAGCCCGCAGCATGAAGGAGTAGCAACGCTTCAATGCGCCCCATATCAGGGCTCATCCAGGTCCGTGACATTCGTACACATGTCGATGCTGTAGAACGATCGGCATATATGGCAGACTCCAGGTCTCTCTGTGAACTCATAGACATTAGTAACTCCTCCTCTTGGTCATATAAAACACTCTGTTTATTTGACCTTGTTCAACCTTCTGTTCAGCTGGCTACCCCATCACCGGTCGTCGTCCCCTCTTTCTGATGCCTTAAGCATGCTTAGTTCACATTCAGTGAAATCTTTTGTTGTTGCTGCTCAAATATTAAGGAAATCGTCGCTCAAACCAAATAGTCAAAGTTTGCGGTACGAGTACAGGTATTTAGCGACGACAGAGTGCACGATAACAGTTCTTCCGCAAAAAGCAACTCGCTGGGCAAATCGTTGACGATAAAATCACGCTTGTATGGCACCTGAACGCGTTATGGGAAGGAGAGCCTAGCAAACACAGATGAACAAACGAAAGTGAACCACACCTGCAACGTGTTCTAGCGCCACGTAACACTGAAAACGCCAAAAAGAAATACGACCACCTCTGAGGGTGCAAGAGGCGTGAAGTGAGTGAAAGGATCATCGGCGTTCAAATATTGATGCAATTACCATACATGTTAATATCGTCAGCGCAACTTCGTCACGTCATTGACTTGATCAGTTTGGAGGCTGGGTTCCATTTTCTGTGCAGAAATTGGGAGAGAAAACATATTTATCTTTACGTGGCTCGTCAATGCAACATGAGCATGACAGAATGAATATAACTGTACTGCATCTAGCTACAATCGGTGATAAAATCTAACCCGAGAGTCGGAAGAGTGGAGAATTAAACGCGGTCCTTTTGTTTAAAAAAAGGTAATATTTTGGAATTTCATGATACATTGCAAGTCGCATTCGCAAAATAACATAGCGAAGTTATCAAAATGCGCGTTGAAATGCGAACAAACAATAGCAAAGAAATTCCGCAAGAAAATCTCCACTAAGGTCACTTGTCGACAAACTCAATACCAACTTGATCGGCATTTTTGAAGCTCGTATTAAACAGTTCTTATCAAAACATTACAATATATGAGTTCAAAATTCATGCTCGAATTTCCTTCAACATTGTCAGAAATATCTCTTATCCACTTATTTTAGTGAGGAAAAGGTGCGAATAGATACTGAAATCACTGAAAATATTACAATGTCATCTTTTACAGTCATCAATCGACTCCCATCAACAAAAGCCGATTCTCGGATACAGCGTATGAGCTGCGATAGCAGTTCTTGGCAAAACTCACTCTACTATGTCTTCCGAATAATGCAAAAACGAAGGCGAGATATTGCCTACACTGACTAACTAAAACAATAATTTAAGGATCCCATTTTTTCCTATGTCGACTCTTTCAACAAGACATCTGAGCAGAAAAATGAAGTGCAAGAAAGTCAAAAAAAATTTTCAGTTCCAGAATTCTGTAAGAGTTATCTAAAGCGACAACTGATATGTAAAGAAGTAAGACCGCCACAAGGTCCATGAAAAAGTATTGGTTGAACAATTGAAAAAGAAGTGGGAAAATCCATCACCTACTAAGATGAAGTGGCGCTAAGAGCGCAACGCATACCGAAGTGAATGAAGTAGCTTCGGAAAAGCCAGAGAAAGCTAAGACCGCCAATTACTGCAACGCCATGCAGCGCGAGCAAGAAAAATACAGGTATGAGCTCAAGCTGCAATATGATCGAAATGAACTACCTGTAACTCAACTGATCGCTCATTGCCACTCGATGCAAGTTATTACGAGCAAAAGATGTTAAACCTAGCCTTGCTAAATGCATTTATAGACCTATCTATCCCATCGCAGAAATTGATAAATCCCCTTCACTTCCTTCAAGCAGCAAACGACCAATGAAAGTAGGCACTCACGAAGAGGAATGGAGGTGAACGAAGGCTTCACCGATGAATCTGAGTTGTGCATCCATGCACCCAGAAAAACGAGGACATGTTGACACTTGGTTTCAAGGCAAAAGGTTTGCGATCCTTAACCGTACCGAACATAGACTTATGAAAGAACCGTTGCATCGCCGATCTTTCTGTCAGATTTAAAGCTCCAGATTACCGAGTACTCCGCTGATTCAGCTTTGCAGCGCTTCCGCTTTTGATTGCCACCGCAGCAATGCGGAAGACAGAGCAGAAGCTCATGAACGGTTGGTTTTCCGTGCTTGTATAGTTTCACGTTCTGAGAATTTCAGTCCTACTCCGCTGCGACCATGTGCACCATTTCGGGTGAGCGATACAGGTTCCCGTTTTTCCGAGATTCCAGGTTGCTTGAAACTTTCAGAAATATAGTTCTCTGCTCTCAACTGAGTCGTCTCTTTTCAACCAAAATAAAACAAACTTCGAGAAGGAAAAAAAATTTATTTCAGACACACTAAGCATCAATCAACATCGTTCCAGATCGCGTTAGTTCCATGTTCGGGAGTCGACTCTGCAAAAGTTGCTGAACTCTTCCTACCGTACCGATATACCTGCCTGCATTTACGAGATTGGCGCCAAAGCGATTCGATGCGAGATAGTGGTGAAATTGTCATCAGAAAGCCACTTCGTCGTATTCGCTCGTACAGCGACCGGTGCGCAACATCAGGAGACTGAAAATGCCCCTTCAGGCAAGATCGAGGAAGAAGTGTGGAACAGGATTCCCATCAGATCAGGAATCCTAAGCGAAGCGTCAAAACTCTGAAGGAATAGCACGCACGCCAGCTGCTCCGCTACTTCCCCCCCCCCCTTTCCCCCTTATGATGCTCTATGATCACAGTAAGACGCACTATTGCTGCAGGATGTGAAATGTAAATACACCACTTTATATATATATATATATATATATATATATATATATATATATATATATATATATATATATATATATATATATATATATATATATATATATATATATATATATATATATATATATATATATATATATATATATATATATATATATATAATGTACGGAAAGCTCTCCTCGCGCGATAGAAGTAGGCGAGGGCGAGGATGAGCTTGCTCATTCCCTATTTACGTCTGCTGCTTGTTTGCTATGACCGCCTGGACGCCAAGCATTTCGATCGTCTAAAGCGGTGATGAATTAAAAGATATGAAAAGACTCCGAATCACTTCTTCGTTGTAGTACTGTTTGAAACGTTGATAGTGTTCGCCAACGATGATGGAGATGCACATTTGCTTCAGCTGTGAGAGGTTTGCTTCATGGGCGAATGCAAGAAGTTCAACAATTGTGTTAAGATCGCGGAAATCCTGCAAGTAATTCCAACTAGCGCGGCTTTCCTCTCAAGAGTTTAGTTACAAGAAGGCCGAAACGATGTGTAATTGTGCTAGTCAAATATCAAGAACTTGTGTTTAACATAATTTGATCGTTAAATCACGACTATCTGCTTCACCCTAGCGCTCTCCGGGAGAGAAGGAAACAATTTCAAACATAGGCATCCTCGAAGTACGTGGAAATTCATGCGAACGGGAGAGATTCGACAAGTTTTTTGCGGTAGCAACTGCCAATGAAGGAGGCGGATCTCAAATAGTGCCAACGCGACTAGACCCACCGGGTTTTTTCGACAACAATTGTGGTCCGTGTCTTAAAGCTATCAGACGCACCTGTGCGCAAGCGTTCACAAACGCACACATAGACATGTTTAGAAACAAGCGCAGTACATGCGAAAGCACAAAATCTGTTGCATTTCAGGCGAATGCACAAATACATACAAACAAAGCAAAAGAAGAAAAGATATGTGCAAAAAGAAAAGAAATTGAGGAGAAGAGAAATCTCTTTGCTTTCATTGATAGCCGAAGTCACTCAGAAGTTTCTAAGGAGGACCTCTGAGAGGGCAGGTTTATAAGTTCCCTGCTGGATGTATGAGCGGAACCTTCAGGCACCCCGGACCATTCACTAACCTTAAAACATCAATTTGGTCTCTCTTTAGAACCCTTACCTTTGCGGCATTTTCACATAACGCTTTATGTATGGTGTTTCGAAAGGCTTCCCTGTTGAGTGGTTTGAAAAGGGCGACAACGTCGAGTAACTCTTGAGCGAAGTTAGGTGTAAGCGCAGGTGGCACTCGGAAAGTTCCAGTTGTGATGAAGACAAGCACCTAAAACTTACAATGGTTCTAGCCAAATGACTATGCAAGAAGAAAGAATTTCCATTTGCTGCGATGTTTGTTATGGTGACCAGATTCAACTAGCGTGAAATTGA
Source organism: Ascaris suum (assembly GCA_013433145.1). Taxonomy (NCBI): domain Eukaryota; kingdom Metazoa; phylum Nematoda; class Chromadorea; order Rhabditida; family Ascarididae; genus Ascaris; species Ascaris suum. Next base: position 5,734,751 of record CM024172.1, on the reverse strand, counting down.
CAGTCCGTTGTAGCTCGCGCCTCGCTTCATGGAACATCTGTGACGATTCAAAATTCACTGCATCCTTATTGCAGCGTAGCCTTTCGCGCGCTTTCCGGTATACAATGCAATACACTTCCGGATATTCCCGACGAAGCACACAGCTTAAATATGTTCGTTTTTCACATGCAATGCCTGTCGTAAAAATTTTTTCATTCGTGCGTTCGTTACACGTTGTTTCGGTGATTTTCGAACATGTACCTCGAGGGTATATATAAACAGCGCATTGTAATGCAGTCGAAATGCGATTTCCCCTTCCTTTTGTTTCCCTTTTTCGTATTTTTTATTTTTATTTTTTTCAGATGACGCGGACGTTTATATACCTATGGAAATATCTATAATTTCGTCGAAAGTGATTGTATGGAACGTATGGTTCGAATGCTGCATCGAAGGCATCCTATTTATGACATACAAACACTCAATAGGTTACGTAATCCTACTTCGAACTCCTCAAGCCGAAGACATCGGCGACAGTGACAGACACCCAATTTCCATACGAAAGCATCTAATGCGCTTTCAGAAACTTGTAGAAGTGCACAAAAAGGGAAATGAAGTTTCATGCATTTTTTTAATGATGCGGCCAATCGATAAAGAAATTAGTCGTTGATTGAGGAAGTATCATCCTGATGATGCCACTTTTTGAATATTGATTAACCCAGCTATTCGACCTGATTCTTAACACTAAGATAGAATCTCGAGTTGAAAGTAGTTCCTTCTTTGTTTGGGTCTGCATGTAATGAATTATATAGATGACATATAGTTGAAAATATTGGAGTCGCTTTGGTAAGGTGCTGGTGGGTGCAGATGGATGAGAAAGAGTGATGAGCTTGTTTCCCCATCGCTGTTGACGAGCAGCTTTCATTGTCTTATTCTCTCCTCCACTTCTTCTTCCGAACAAGAAAAGCGCCAAATTTGCTCCCGCTGTTCATCATCCTCTTTTTGACGAACGTTTTGACCGAAATATTTGCAAACTTATCTTGTGCCTTTCGCTGTTGATGAAAACGAATACTCTTCCAACCTGTTCAACTGTCGATTTACTATAGCTTTCGATGGTGTGCTCCAATGAACTCAGACCTTCATCATTTGCTGTGAAGAGGAATCGAAAGTAGTCAGAGCTCAAAAATAGTGCGCTTTTCGAGATTCTTACATCTCCATCGCGACAATGCAGTGTGAAGTCACTGAAAAGGCACTGGTTATGGTCCCAAAAGGCACTGGTTAGCCGTGGAATAGTGTCTGATTACCGAGTTAGCAGCCTGCTACCAGTTATTGAAATGTGGTTCAACTTCAACGGAAACATTTTCTCGTTTCTAAAGGCGCCACCGCCACTATGATCACGATCCTTCTCTAAATTGCTGCACTGAAATATATTAACAACAGTCTCTGTTCCTATAGCTAAGATCTGCCCTGCTGGCGAACGGTCAACGATGAAACAGCATTTAACGCCATCTTCAAAAAGGGCGGGTGGCAATTAGCGTAAGGAAAAACAAAGCAGCTCTATCAAGTGCTGTTTACTCATGAGTGTATGGAATCATGACCAGTCTCAGGAATGAGATGGGACCGTAACCCATCCCAATTCCTAGAACCCTACTGGAATCACATTTGAAAGCTGACAGAGGGAGTCTCGGACGGAAACTCAAAGCCATCATAGTTGTCAAGGAAGCGCCACTGGTTAAAAAACTTAAGTTCCGAATCCTCCCGAATGCCTGTCTGAAGGGGATTTGCTGAGATGCGAAACTTCACCAACATATTGCTCTTTGGTGTGTCTGCACATAAGATTATCTAAGATCTTCCGAAAACGTGCACGCTGCATCAAACTCGTCTTACAGCCTGATAGGCTGTTTGGAAATCTATCTGCGAGCGCAACTGTCATAATGATGTTGTATGACGTGAAGTATAAAATGCACAGCGGTGACCTCTGCCATCCAAAAAGGAATCACTTTAAGAGCTTAACTCGTGCAGAATCCCCACGATTTTTTGACTTTTGCCTCTTGCTCTCCGTCTACTATATTCCTTTCGTCTGAATTTGAAATTAGACTGCAAATTGCACTCTTTTTTGGCTTCCCTTCTTACCCTCTCCTCTTCGTTCCCGACGGGAGGGCAAGAAAAGGGGGACTCGCTAGAGTTCAGATGTCACAAGTTAGTGCCTTCACGGAGGCGAAATAAGCCCTCATAGCGAGTGATTGAATGAACAAATGAAAGAATTGGCACTCATTCAGCATGTCAGAAATAATGTATTCATCTGCAGATCGCGTTGTCGAGTATGTACAACAATGTGGGGGCGAAAATGGAACAAGAAAAAAGAGCATTCAAGTGGCGAGAATTAGAACCCTTAAATTGAGAACAACAGCTGACTAATCTAATAATTAACTTTTGAAACCCGCGGTCATTTCAAAACTGACGCTTTCTTAGTTAGATTACACCATGAGCCAATAACCTTGTTTGCATGTGAATAATTTTAGATGCTCACCCGTGATCTATTAGGTCAGGTTTGCATTCGTGGTATCAGCTTGTGGGACTCACATCTGGACAAGTAATCAAAGATTTACGGAGTTTGTTACACGATGATATCAAGGTGAAAACGAAGAGGTTCCAGAGTGTCTACCTTCAGACTTTAAAGTCTGCCTGAACACGCCACTCTTGGTAAGTCAAGTCGATGGAAACCTCCTTCTAAACATATTTCGGCTCCCTTAATCAGGTTGGCGTCTAATTTAGTGTAAACCACCTAATGTTGCAAACAAACGCACTTACGCCACTTCCTTGCGTAGCACTTTAAAGCGGAAATCGTTTTCTGTGTCTGCTGGAGGGTGCGGAACCGTGCAAAACCAGTTGCTCAAATTAGGAGTGAACGCCTCCACATCGAATAGAAGGTCAATCGTGATTACGATCGTCTTACCTGCACAAGACTCGACAATGTTGCCAAGTTTTCCCACAACCATGTCGAAATTGGTTCGCGCTGATGCCGCACAGTAATTCCTCCTACTTTTCATGATATGGGCATCGCAAGAGCAAAAGTGGAGACATGTGTGAAGCTAGTAGCTGGAATGTGAAGACCAAAAATGATTAAAGTTGCCACTTTGGAATGCTTCGATAACGCTGAATTGGCTGTGTGTCAACACGACTGGACGCGTAACCATAATTAAAACCATTAGAAAGCTGTTTTGGGGAGGAAGCAAATTTGAGGACGTTTATAGCAAGCAAAGTTGTAAGACGTATTTGTAGTTTATTTTCAGTTATGTACACATACATGTAGCTATGAACTGAACAACGACCTACGTCGGTCATTAAGGAACGGGATATATGATCCCATCTAAACGTTGGCTTCGTTGTTATGAGGAAGGGAAATCATTTTATACAGAGAGTGGAACTTCCATCCTCTTCCACTCTATTCTATGTGCGCATTACATACGTAATAATATGTATGGTTTGCTTATGGCGACATATTTTTATTCTGGCTTATACTCGGTGATAATCAAGATTTTTAAATCATCGACGAAAACAGATGTTCGAGCTTGGGGTAGTTCAGTTGCCAAGCGATAGCTATATCGCTTTTTGTTTCGAACCCGTCGATTCTACTGTACACATAAATCAGCGTCCAACACGACTGATGAGTATGTAACTGAAAGCACCGAAGCAAAGATGACACTAGCAGTATGGAGTACTCCAGCTGCTGTTCTGCGCTCTGACCAGGCGTGTTGACGCAAAACTTGGCTATAACAAGACAGGTTAGCCATTATTAATAGGTGCAGTGTGCGCGCACTGAAATTGAGGAACATCATCAAAACCAATGACCAGCTACAGCGAACACGATAGATCAGTAGCACAACGATCGCCTGGCAGGCGAATTGCCGAGATTTTTCACTGGTCTGCTCACGATGTATTCACAGGTCATCGAGAGCGAAGTTACCATGCGAGTCTGAGGCAAAGTGAAGAGTTAGTTTTGATACGTACAGATAAGCATGGGAACTGCAATATCCCGATAGACTTACCAACGTTGAGAGAGTCAGTGAAACATTTGGTGAGGGAGTTTGCGAACAAAGAGTCTCTTGGAATACGAAAACTATCCATCGTCGAGAAGGTCGTGGATGAGCGCATCGCGATGATGGACGAACTTGACTGATCTGAAGCAATGACATTCCGCTCCTGAACAACGCTGCAGAGCGACATAGGTTTCTCCTATATCAGAGTGGCCAATATCGCTTGACTGTCTCATACTAATAGCACAAAACACTAACACTATTAATTTCACCGCATGCTGTCACCAATGGAGATAGTGCAGGAGGGAGAGGTGGAAGAAGGAAGGCAAGCGTCATGTACCTCCACTTGAGAGTCTCTGCTTGCAGGCACAATTTGCTTTACTCGGCGAGATAGTGGTCACTCCACTGCGGCGTCAAAGGGCTTCACACAAATAAAGCACACAACTCATGAGTGTACATCTGCTAGTGCTAATAAGGCATTCTTACACAGCTATTCGCATCTCATCGTGCATCAACAAATGAATCCAAACGCGATCGTTACCGTTAAAATTGTCGTTCCCATTGGCAAGTTTGAAAGAAAACTTGCACTTCTTCGGAGATATGTGTGTGGCCATCACGCGTGTATGCTCCAAGTAGAGATGAATTTTGGGCGACGATTGAGAGCCAAAATTTGTTCTATATAAATGTGCCATCCTGAAACAATCACATTATCTTAATGCAAAATTTCATTGCTTCGAAAAGATGAATTTAAAAAATGTGCCGTGGCTTATGGAACGTTTGTCTTAAAAGAAGCTGTGCACTCGTTCCAGTACTGAATGAATACTCGGAAACGTTGATTGTTTGTTTATTTGTTTACTTATGTAATTATTCATTCGTCAATTTATTGGTCGGTCTATTTATTCGTTAATTTTCTTCACTATCTTTAGGTGCGAAAACACGAGAGAGAAGTTCGCAAGGCTACAACTCGCGCAAAAATGGATCCAATATATATGAGCAGCAAGACGGTAGAGATCGAAGCAACTGAATGAGTCAATGATATCTGCAGGAAAAAGGTACTCGTACAATAGGGAGATGCAAACTCTCCAGTACATTGTTTGCGGTGCAATATGTTTTGTCGGGCCGGAATCGATGACCATTTCGACTATAGAGGAAGGCAAATTGAAATATTTTTGGCAGCACGATGTCCGAAAAGCCGCAAATATTGTTGCAACAAGCAGTCAACTCACACTCGAGTTTGTGATATTCGAGTGACACCACTTTAAGACTCCTAAATTTGCTAGTGGAATTTTCGTGGCATAGGCCAATGCAAACTTCGTGAAGCAACACACTGGTGAACAGTTCTTGGATATCACTTGGCAATGTGATATCAAAAACCAGACAAATGACCATACATGAGATGTCCTATAATGGTCACGTGATAAGTAATAAAGCTCCTTCGATAACGTTTTATATATGTGTGCTGTAAAACATTGCAAATATAGTTTGCAGTTCGCAATAACTTTCCAGGAACACTGCAACATCTAATGAAGTCTTTATTGCCAATTACAAGTCTAAAGTGATCAACACCATCTATTGTAGAAAGAGGCATATCATGTCGGATGTTCTGCCAAATATTTGCACTTCTTAGATTTTAGCTGAAGATCGTTTGCTTTGGGCCGTCCTGACCATATGCCACATCGTATTCGCATTATGCGCTCCATTTGAAATCGTGCCCGAAGTTGTCGTAATAATCGGGCTTGGGTAATCAAAACTTGGCATTTCATTGGATAGAGTTCTCTATTCAGAGCCTCCCACCCCCCTCCCCCATCTAATTTGCTTTTGTTCGGTACTTTCGCGTCGGAGAACATGGGCTGGTTATGAAAGCAGTTCCTCGGGCGGACAGACACAATCAACCACGACCCGTCTTCAAAATACAATCAAAATGTGTTGATACAGGGGACATAAGCTGTGAAGTCTTTATGTGTAGAGAAAAAAGATTCTGCGAAACCTGTACGAATGAGAGAAGAATACAAGATATGATTTGAATAGCACAGACTTGGCAAGCAGGCTACATCGGCACAAACAAATCCGCTAACCATTCGTGACTTCCACCACGAAAATTGGTGCAGAATGTTTCAGTGTCACCGAACACATTGAATCCATTAAGTTGTTGGAATATTTGCACGCTCCAATCATAGATAAAAGTTATTTCCGTAGGGTCGCCGCACGAAAAATCGAAGCCTCTCGTCATCATTTCGATGGCCTGCCGCTCTATCCAACTCGTAAAAAACACAGTGAAACAGACTTTTGAGGTGAACCTCTTAATTTAACTAAAGATGCAAAATCTGAAGTTTGACAATCGCATGTTGATTCGACCGAGCTGTCTTCCTCCAAAAATGTGTATTTGTATACGCAGTCATGTTTTTGCCCACATTTTTACTTGGCTTGCAGAATGCATTATGACGACACCGATCGACTGTACTGAAACAACTGCGTCCGTTGACGTTCCAAATTACTGCCGGATTTGTTTTATCCCCGCTGTTTTAAGGTGCTCAAAGGGGCCGCGAATATGCGGCGACTCTTCATCTTCTTCTGAATGACCTCATAAATGAGAATCAGTTTGTTTTCCAGTAGATTCTTTTTCTTGCTTTTCTGGAATGTTTCGATCGTTCAAAGCGATTCGATTATGCGAAGGCTTCTGATGGTTCGCAACTTCAAAAGTATCCACATATTAGCGTCACATTGGGTTCCTCGCTAGCTGATTTTTCGGATAGCCATGCTCTTGTTTAAAATCTTTTTTTCAATTGCGGTTGACAACAACTTTTTTCATTCGCGTTTCCATTGTCGTTCCCCAAAGCTGCCTTCTTGATCAAAGGCCCTTTCTTGTTCAGCTACTGCTGTCAACGACGATGTCACCAATCTAAGCAAACTTTTTGTCGATAAGGGATAAATTCATCGTGCTCTAATAGTCTTCTTTTGGATTTTGGTGCACTCCATATGACCTCAAAGTATTCACTGAATGCCGAATATACCATTGACGACTCTGAATGCTTTAGCGAATGTACCCGAATAGTGCGTATCCCAACGAAGGTCGGGAGAAATCTTTGTAGCGAGGTTTCTAATGCCACAGTCAGCCGATGATAACAGCGTCCCATTTAGCCTAAGCGGGCATTCATGGTAGAAATTAATATGTATAATACTGCATTGATCGTAAGAAACATCTAACTGCCAAGTTTTTGACCATTCACTAAACAAGATGAAATCTTTTGCAGGATGTGAAAATCATTTGTGGAATCATATAACGGTTGATAAATTTTTCAGTCGTCAGCAAATAATTTACACGTACTGGCAATTCCATCGGGAACATCATTTATGTATTTCAAAAAAAGCAACGGTCCGAGGACGCTCCCTTGAGGCATTCCACTGGTTACTTTGTAATTTCTAGGAAAAGATCTACCAACTTTAACCCTGAACGATCTATTTACAAGGAATGATTCCAGCCATCGCAGCAATGCTCCTGAAATCCATGCACCCTTAATTTGTGTAAGAGTTTCTTATGGTTCTCAACATCAAAAGCTTTTGCATAACCGATGTATATTACATCTATGACTCATTGTCATGATACAGTCGTCCATGCAGGATATCAGTTGCGACGAAGTTGACCTTCCAGACAGAAAACCTGGGTTCAGTAATTTTTCAGTTATCATGTGTACCAAAAAATCCTTCACAACTCCCTCAATTATTTGGCAAATAGACGATATGAGACTAATCGCTCCATAGTTTTTTATGGAATCAATCAAAACAAGAGTGACGATGGCGGTTTTCCATAGGGAGGGCAATGTAGGTTACTTTCTTTGTGTGGAGAATGACGTTGCTGAGGTTTTTTTTAAGTTGCAGGCTTGGATCGTCTGAAATTGTAAGCGAATTGCATGATGACTTTGGATGCTGTTACTCACCACGCGAATTGTTCACTTCTGCATGCGGCTTAATTCTTTCATATTTGTTTTGTTAATATGGGAGGGGCATACTCACTGTGATACATACGCGCACACTTGAGATGACGCCATTTGAGGTAATATGTAAGTTTATGTCCAAAAAGTTAGGTGGGACCTTCATTGTGACCTCAGTCCGTAGTGAGTCTCCATAAATTAATTTAGCAGTGGTCTGAAACTGACCTTTATTAAATATCAGTAGCTCATGCAACAAATAGCGTCAAAACGTGAAATCTAGGCATATTTATGTTCCATAATGGCTCGTGTTTTGTGACTCGCTATTTCTATTTTTAATTTCTGAATGAGGCGCTCGAGTAGCGAACCAGAGTTCTTCTATCTTTGAGACCGGTCTCCTTGACATATAGACAGACTCCGGGTCCGGAAAAGCTTCCCGTTCGGTGCTGTTCTCATAAGGATATCGAAGAAAATTTGGCCGTAGCATTGTCGACCTTCATCAGAGCAAACAGTGATTGTCTGATTTTATGAAATATTTCGGGAATCCGTGAAGAGCATTAACGCAGCGGATCAAGACGAGGTCATTTCTAAGACAGTTTGAAACGGATCTTATAGTTCAAACTTCTCTCCACTCGAAACGAAGTGATCAGGCGTAGGCATGGTAGCATTTTTGGTCCGGTCCACCTCGATATATTCCTGATCCCAATTTGAACTAAAGGATGAACTGGTGGGATTTCTTATGTTAACGGTTTTATTCTCATGGAAATTGAGAAATTCATGGATGGATTTTGAATGAAGCATTACTGATTGCTTTATAGTACAGAATCCCATATAAATCACTTTTGGCAATGCCCCTGTCAAGCAACTTTGACAGTATTGGTCATGGACAAAGAAAAAGCCACTAATTCCGAAGGATATGGTTGAGAATATGAAGGGGCAAATTGAGATCTTGTGAAAGTAAATTGACGTATTTTTTCCCTTTAGGCTATACCCATCAACTCGTCCATCTTTTCCCATGGGAAGGACCTTCATGCTGAGACCAGAAGGGAGACCACAAAGATGCTTTCATGTCGAAACGTATTTTTAGCGCTGTCTTAATATGTAGAAGCCTTGCAGAGTTATGATCAGTGAGAGCATCTTTCTTCATTGTTTCAGACATTGGACTTTCTTTAACAGTAGGATGGCGAGGACGCCAATGCACTGAATATCGGGGCGCCTTCATTCATTTATTTCTCAATATAAGGGAAGGAAGACGTAGGTTAAATGGGTAAGGTGAGTGCTTATTTTTGTTATGCAACGACAAATGCGTGCACAATGGAGAGGGTGGGTGAAGGTCCTGGATTATTGCTTCTCTTGCCTGACGTGAGAATAAGTGGGAATCGCTAAGAGACTCTGGTTTTAAAGGTGCAAAGTGAAGACAAAAAACGTTTTGAGAATCTCGTGCTGACGGAGGAATTTGGAGCGTCCCCCATTCTTCTGAAAGCCTGAGATCTCTCAGAACTGACGTTTAGAATGTTGAAGGAATTTTATAAGTTGCCAAATGAAGAACCCAATTTGAAACTCTGCAGGAGGTGGATGAATACATTTAAAAAATTTTTATATACCTGTGGATGGCGGCAGCAGAACTACTTACGTGTTGCATCGTTGTTGTTATTGCCGGAGGCAGTACGCCATAATCCTGTGACGTCAGTGTCTTGTGGTGACGTCGCGCGTGAAATTATTTGCATATGTATATGTAGGTTTCCTAGAACATGCACGCAATGGCGCAATAGACCATCAAGGAGACGAGCTTGCTCCCTAATTCCGCCTGTTCAAGGAGCTGTTATGCGGTTGAACTTGTGAATTAACACCCGAGAAGCAAATGATGTGGGAGAGAGGGGCAGGAGAAAGAAGAAGCAGCTTTAAGAGCGTGGAGGGATTCCCTTATCGATTATGAACACGCAGAATTGCTTGTTTTCTATTGCTTATTGGAAAGCAATACACGACGAACCCCACATGTCGCTTTTTCGTGCAAGGAAAGGGATCTTTCTGGATCGCAAGAGTTCAGCTGGCAGAGGTCAGATTCTTTCTATGTTCTGAGTTAATGGAGGAGGTTTCCGATTTTTGTATACGGCACGGTTGATTGGGCGGGACCGAATTTGAGGAATCAAAATTTGGCACGTTTTCTCCACGTGAATTTTCACACTAACGATATATGACCGTTTAAAAAATTTCAAAAGATATTCGTAGAGTCTTCAGAAACTCGGAAACATAGCGTGGCAGGCAAACTGAAGTGCAAGAGCGTGCATGGTGCCTCTCTCGTTCTTCCCTTCGTTTTTTCCTTGTGTCACCATGAGCTTCCGTTTCCGTAAACAAGGCACCACGGTCGTCATGGAGGATACACTCGGAAGTTCTTATCCTGGACCAACCAACTGAAATATAATAGGTTTTGCAGTTGTGATGGTCATATAAATGATTTCAGTTTGCTTTTATTGATCGATGCTCCTTTCTAAGCGAACGGGCATTGGTATCCCACGTGTTATATAAAAATGCTTAATAAATTGGTATCTTGCTGGACTTTTATGCTGGTATACTTTATATTCTTCGTTTTTATGCTTTATTATAAATCTTGGATTTTATTAATTAGCTGTTTGTTCGCAGTCGTTTTAATTAATCCATTTAGTGTGTTGTTGATCATTTGTTGCACTGTCTTTGCGCATCTGATGGCGATCACTTGCCGTTTCAACTTGGAGTAGCGATTACTTCTCATCGAGTCGTGTATTCACTAATTGCGTGCATCGATATGTTTGAGGAAAGAAACTTAATCCACTGAAACATTTTTGGATATTTTTCGACTATTTCGCAGGAAAGTTTTATAAGTTTACGATGACAATTCTCGTTGAAGATGCTGCAAGCAATCTGTATCGAAATGAAGCCCAACCAACCAAGCGTAATAGTTGTTGTTTGTCATCCACTTTGTTTCCTCGAAAATCAACTGTTGTTGTTAGCGATGCTTTTGATGGTCATTCTAACTTTGCCACGCTCAACATCTTTTTATTCCCTCATCAGCATCGTTGACTGCATAAAGCCATCATTTTGTTGGATAAGAGTAAGTTAATAGTTGTTTACTGTTTTATGATGTGTTTACAAATAACACATATGTGAATCGGTGCATTGAACCGGTGGAAAAATGCACCCATTCAACTAGACGCTCTTAGTTACTAGTTATTTTTGAGGTGTGAGAAAAATTGGTCTCCAAACCAATTGCGGAGGGGGAAGGGGGAAATAAAGCGGACGTGTAATGCTCAGCAACGTGCAGAAGTGAAGAAGCGAGTATGTAAGCTCGTGACAAAACTTTCCCAAACTTGTGCATCAAAATGCAGCTATTCTAAGATGTGGAGTGGAAACTGCTGGTTATGAAACTTCCAATTCGCATAGTGGCAGCATGTTTTTACGTACTCATATGTCTGTGAGTCTGTGTTTCTGTCAAGGAGCATGGTGTTGTCCGTCTTAGTGATGGTCATTTCTCTCAAGGGGGCATTTCATAAGTAATATGCACTTCTAGAGACAGTTGCCAGATTTTGCAAAAGACGTTAGAGCCAAATTTTAGCTATAACCATTTATGTGCCCTTTGGCGTGTAAGTTCGGGTTTGAAAATATTTGAAGTCGCAGTTGTCGATAGCGTGGTTTGGTGGGAACACTCAGGGAGTCTTTCTGAAGGGGGCAGATCAAGTAGCTATAGAGCCCCCGGGGCTACGGCACTGTGCATATTAAGCAAGACGTGTAGGGGCTATGCTGCTTAAGTATGCGAGCTGCAAATGTGGTGTCCAACATTTATGATTAGGTGAGAGAGCGGCATCGTCGATGGGAATAATTGCATGAAATTAACAGATATTGCAAATTGTCCTAATAATTGCTCAAAGGCGCCTGCGTAATACTCACTCGCTGTGTTTCATTTAGAAAAAGTTTTCAGTGATGCTGCATTCAATATGAAAGTCATTCATTCGATGGCATCACTTGCATCAAACGTTCCACTGCAAACACATCGAAGTCGCAATTGACGCAACTCGTGACTAGTATAGTAGGATTCAGTATCAGCTTATTATCAGAGATGATTCGATACTGCCACCACCCATCAGTGAACCTTGCTCGAGACAAGTAACGATCGCTGCCCATAACAACATGAGCCGGAAGCATAAATGCACCTCGATTTGTACAACACGACCTCCGAAATGCATTTTTTTGTGAAGGTGACTGTGTCACCCCTGACCTCGCCCTTGTGCACGTTAATGCCATTTGTTCGCTATCTGGTAAATTGCTGCCGCGCATGCGAGATCCGCGCACTAAATTCCTATCATACATTTAACCATCTGTATAAGTCATTTACAACGAAATGTTCTCCCTGTCTTTTGTCTAATGCGTTAGCGCATCATGATTCTTATCCATATTGTTATCACACCCATCACTGTTGTAGAATCCCAGCGAATTTTATCGCCATAACTTTTGTGGGCGGTGAGTTGAGACTACCAGATGTACGGGTGCACAAGCATCATTCTTCTAGAAGTCATTCATCTTTGCAGCGAAGCTCATTGCTGTAAAACTTGCCGCAGTTTTCCGAACGATCGAGTAATGTGCAGGAAGACACACACTTCATTTTTGTGATTTCACTTCTATAAATAGAAATTTTAAATAGCGCTTACAAATATTATGTCATAAGTGAACCGAGTCGAATAATGAACTAGCACGAAAAAAGAGAATGTAGTTACAGCTAAAATTTACATAAAAATGAAGATTTTCATACGTTCGTTTTTGAGGTCCTGCAAAAAGGCCATAAAAAGTGTAAACCTCCACGATGAGTGCTTAAAAGGCGTTGCTTTTCTCTCGTAGTGAAGGCGGAGAGAGTGAAAGAGGCAGAGGTGGAGGGAGCAAGAGACGATAAAAATGAATATGACTTTAGGTGCTGTCACGATGCCCATCATAGAATTTCATTTATTCGTCAGTAAAATAAACAAAAAGAAAGCGCATGCCCATTTCCCCATTCGCCTTTCATTTCGTGACATCTAGTGAACAATCTCTACATAAATGAGAAACTCGTTCGCCAAAATTCTAATTTGCTATTATATACTGCCAAATGAAAGAGTAAAGAAACGAAGTTGTTGCTAAGGTAGGAAAGAAAGAAAGACTTCGCTTGGGAAGTATGAAGGCTAAAAGGAAAAATGCGGTCAAAATTTCCTCAAAAATGCAACTTTTTGAAATGAAGAGTAAATTTTCAAAACAATGCGATTTAAAAATCACATCTCACCTCCTTCTCCTTTCGTCTCAATTTAGCATTTTGATAATGCTCTGAGGACGTGAGTGATGCTCATTCTTCACTGTGCAAATGTGCATTCATCACTTAGTGATTCGTTGATGTGAACCGCTTCAATGTTTATTATTATCAGTAGAATATTATTGGCATCTAGCAAATAAGTACACATTAATAGGTTAGGCAAAGCAAATAAAACTTTACATTAGAATCAATGGGTCGTTTCTTATACTGCAAGAGTGCAGCGAAATTTTTGTTATGCTGAGGGGACCTTCAAATTAATTGCGATCTCAATGAAACGAGAAAATATTATTAGAGTTTTCTAAGTATTGTTTTCTTTAAAAATTTTGACACTCTTGAAAGTGTATAACTATCTAAGCACTTATTCGAATAACAGATTAAATTGTGTGGAAGAAATCGTCAATGTAAATGAATATAAATAAATAAACTATATTAATTCCTAATTACTATTACTTATCGATTATTTTCTGTCTTATAAGTTCATTTGAAAAACTAACTGATAACGACCTTTTTATTATCAAAGTTTTTATTTTTTGATGAAAAAACATCAACCATTTTGAATATTGGGAAAATCTCGAATAGAATCAAAAGCCGCGTTTATAATTTCCGATCATCGTTAATCATTCACTTAAAAGATCAAAAATTTTCGAAATCCTCGCACATTTGCTTCACTTAACACTTTGAATAGTGGAAATATCAAATGCACGAAATTTGAGTGATCTATCCGGGAGAATATGGCTGTGATGATTCGCAACAATGCTTCCAAGTCCATCAAGGTACTTTCTGTAACGATCAACAGAATTACAAAATTGCGTTGTAATAGGTAAGAGTTTATTGAAATATCAGATAGCGACTCGTATCAAAATAGTTATTGCATTTGCCTCACTGAAAGTACTTTACAAATTTATCCCTTGTAAAAGTTGAACAGAAGATGCCGAAATGATGAACAGGTAATATAAGGAAACATTGAGCGATGTGCTTGAGGGATTCTTTTTTTCGTAATGGATTTTGCGAGATTCATGACCTTTTATCCTTGTTTCATTCTTTCTGTTGGTGACTTTGAATGAGTGAAGCCCATCAACACCTACATGAAGAATTGTAACATTACGGTAATAGTCGAACTGTCGTTTACGCGAATGGTATTTGCCGAACTGTCATGTTACCGGAAACAATTGCAGGATTGTGATGTACTTAACCAATACTGCAGACCCTTCTGAATTTAGATTTGTATAACGGAAAATGTATTGGAGTTACGGAAGCGTCAAGTCCCTCGACAGTGTAATTATCTCGGCGCAACCGAAGATATCAAGAATATGCCGAAATTCGGCTCGCTTCAATAGTTTTGAGAAGCCCATCAGAATGTCCGGGCGTCTTGAAGTGAAATTGTCTATCCATTCAATCAAAACGCAAACCACGCTCAGCATATCGTGCCGTAACTTCCCACTCGAGAAAACTTCGAAGCTTCCAGCTAGGGAGCAATAAAGTTAACCCATATTGTGCTAGTTATTTATTCTGAGAAGGTTCAAGACCAAATGGCTCTAGTCTTTCTTCGTAGGATGGTTAGTGTGTTAACAAATGAGCTCTGTGTCGCAGGAATCGTGGTAATCTTCATTTGTGAAGCAGGTTGTTTCCTCACGCCTGGTTTACCTTGGTGTGATATCTTCCCCTTATGGATTATGACCTCCCCATGCCTTCGGAGCTGTAGCCGAAGATATAAATAGGCTGCAATCTTGCTTGCTAATCATTGTGTGTTTTGTTACTCAACGACGTGTTGATCCCGTACTCGCAATAAACGAGTTTCATTTGTTCCACAGAACGCCTTCACGCACCAAAATCGCTTGCACTTAATAAGCACCCCGGAAGGTCTTATAAAATGCTGTTTTCATCATGAACCATCTGCGTACCTTACCGCGTAGATGAACGCCTCTGGCATTAAATGGAGACCAGATGGGGACACGGTACTCAACGTCTGGTCGAAGAAATGTTAAAAAAGCCTGTAAGTAATGTTATACACGTTTGTGGTGAACAGCGCGTGAGATATACGTCAGGTCACTTTTGATGCTTACTCAGCAATCGAAGGCGGTCTTATGCCAATATAGATCTACATATGTGTAAAAAGTTAAATTTAGCCTATAGTTCTTTGGTCTTTGCTAGGGTAAATCAAGCTTGTCCTCGGTTGCTTCTCTAAGCTTAGCATGCAACACGCCAGCTGCCTTTCCATCGCTTGTTAAGAGAGGAAGGAATGAATCGAACTCCGCCGCTGTCTGAGATTTTAGCTTCCAGGCAGAAAGAGTCCCCACTGTTCACGGGTCGAGGGAAGCTTCCTCGAACACCACCATAATACGGCCATACCCGACCTGCCTTCGATATGTTATATAATCGTCAGACCAGTGCTGCTATCTTACTAGTAACCCAGCAAAACAGAAAGAAATTCACAAGACCACATGAGAAATGTTAGAAAGTTTGCTCAGTGCAAATTACATGTGGACGATATTCCAATATGGGAATGAAAGTTAACATAGCAGTCGCATAAATTGACGAGAAACCGAATTGCTCGTTAATGCGGCTTTTTTTTTGGTTTCCATTTATTCGCTACGTGCGATTGCAAATGAAATGAACAACCACTCAGCATCCTAAAGCAGCAGCTATATATTTATATTTATATTTATATTATTTATATTTACATTTATATTCATATCTATATTTATATATATTTATATTTATATTTATATTACATTATATATATTTATATTTATATTTATTTTATATTTATATTTACATTTATATTTATATTATATTTATATTTATATTTATATTTATATTTATATTTATATTTATATTTATATTTATATTTATATTTATATTTATATTATATTATATTTATATTTATATTTATATTTATTTATATTTATATTTATATTTATATTTATTATATTTATATTTATATTTATATTTATATTTATATTTATATTTATATTTATATTTATATTTATATTTATATTTATATTTATATTTATATTTATATATTTATATTTATATTTATATTTATATTTATATTTATATTTATATTTATATTTATATTTATATTTATATTTATATTATATTTATATTTATATTTATATTTATATTTATATTTATATTTATATTTATATTTTATATTTATATTTATATTTATATTTATATTTATATTTATATTTATATTTATATTTATATTTATATTTATATTTATATTTATATTTATATTTATATTTATATTATATTTATATTTATATTTATATTTATATTTATATTTATATTTATATTTATATTTATTTATATTTATATTTATATTTATATTTATATTTATATTTATATTTATATTTATATTTATATTATATTTATATTTATATTTATATTTATATTTATATTTATATTTATATTTATATTTATATTTATATTTATATTTATATTTATATTTATATTTATATTATATTTATATTTATATTTATATTTATATATTTATATTTATATTTATATATTTATATTTATATTTATATTTATATTTATATTTATATTTATATTTATATTTATATTTATATTTTATATTTATATTTATATTTATATTTATATTTATATTTATATTTATATTTATATTTATATTTATATTTATATTTATATTTATATTTATATTTATATTTATATTTATATTTATATTTATATTTATATTTATATTTATATTTATATTTATATTTATATTTATATTTATATTTATATTTATATTTATATTTATATTTATATTTATATTTATATTTATATTTATATTTATATTTATATTTATATTTATATTTATATTTATATTTATATTTATATATATTTATATTTATATTTATATTTATATTTATATTTATATTTTTATTTATATTTATATTTATATTTATATTTATATTTATATTATATTTATATTTATATTTATATTTATATTTATATTATATTTATATTATATTTATATTTATATTTATATTTATATTTATATTTATATTTATTTATATTTATTTATATTTATATTATATATATTTATATTTATATTTATATTTATATTTATATTTATATTTATATTTATATTTATATTTATATTATATATATTTATATTTTTTTTATATTTATTATATTTATATTTATATTTATATTTATATTTATATTATATTTATATTTATATTTATATTTATTATATATATTTATATTTATATTTATATTTATATTTATATTTATATTTATATTATATTTATATTTATATTATATTTATATTATTTTTATATTTATTTATTTATATTTATATTTATATTTATATTTATATTTATATTTATATTTATATTTATATTTATATTTATATTTATATTTATATTATATTTATATTTATATTATATTTATATTTATATTTATTTATATTTATATTATATTTATATTTATATTTATATTTATTTATATTTATATTATATTTATATTATATTTATATTTATATTTATATTTATATTTATATTATATTTATATTTATATTTATATTTATATTTATATTTATTTATTTATATTTATTTATATTTATATTTATATTTATTTATATTATTTATATTTTTATATTTATATTTATTATATTTATATTTATATTATATTTATATTATTATATTTATATTTATATTTATATTTATTTATTTATATTTATTTATATTTATATTTATATTATATTTATATTTATATTTATATTTATTTATATTTATATTATATTTATATTTATATTTATATTTATATTATATTTTATTTTATATTTATATTTATATTTATATTATATTTATTTATATTTATATTTATATTTATATTTATTTATATTTATATTATATTTATATTTATATTTATATTTATTTATATTTATATTTATATTTATATTATATTTATATTTATATTTTATTTTTTATATTATATTTATATTTATATTTATATTTATATTTATATTTATATTTATATTTATATTATATTTATATTTATATTTATATTTATATTATATTTATATTTATTTATATTTATATTTATATTTATATTTATATTTATATTTATATTTATATTTATATTTATATTTATATTATTTATATTTATATTTATATTTATATTTATATTTATATTTATATTTATATTATATTTATATTTATATTTATTTATATTATATTTATATTATATTTATATTTATATTTATATTTATATTTATATTTATATTTATATTTATATTTATATTTATATTTATATTTATTTATTTTATATATTTATATTTATATTTTTATTTATATTTATATTTATATTTTTATATTTATATTTATATTTATATTTATATTTATATTTATATTTATATTTATATTTAATTTATATTTATATTTATATTTATATTATATTTATATTTATATTTATATTTATATTTATATTTATATTATATTTATATTTATATTTATATTATATTTATATTTTTATATTTATATTTTATATTTATATTTATATTTATATTTATATTTATATTTATATTTATATTATATATATTTATATTTATATTTATATTTATATTTATATTTATATTTATATTTATATTTATTTATATTTATATTTATATTTATATTTATATTTATATTTATATTTATATTTATATTTATATTTATATTTATATTATATTTATATTTATATTTATATTTATATTTATATTTATATTTATATTTATATTTATTATATTTATATTTATATTTATATTTTTATTTATATTATATTTATATTATATTTATATTTATATTTATATTTATATTTATATTATATTTATATTTATATTTATATTTATATTTATATTTATATTTATATTTATATTTATATTTATATTTATATTTATATTTATTTATATTTATATTTATTTATATTTATATTTATATTTATATTTATATTTATATTTATATTTATATTATATTTATATTTATATTTATATTTATATTATATTTATATTTATATTTATATTTATATTTATATTTATATTTATATTTATATTTATATTTATATTATATTTATATTTATTTTATTTATATTTATATTTATATTTATATTTATATTTATATTTATATTTATTTATATTATATTTATATTTATATTTATTTATATTTATATTTATATTTATATTTATATTTATATTTATATTTATATTTATATTTATATTTATATTATATTTATATTTATATTTATATTTATATTTATATTATATTTATATTTATATTTATATTTATATTTATATTATATTTATATTTATATTTATATTATATTTATATTTATATTTATAATATATTATATTTATATTTATATTTATTTTATATTATATATATATTATATTTATATTTATATTTATATTTATATATTTATATTTATATTTATATTTATATTTATATTTATATTTATATTTATTTATATTTATATTTATATTTATATTTATATTTATATTTATATTTATATATTTATATTTATATTTATATATTTATATTTATATTTATATTTATATTATATTTATATTTATATTATATATATTTATATTTATATTTATATTTATATTTATATTTATATATTTATATTTATTTATATTTATATTTATATTTATATATTTATATTTATATTTATATTTATATTTTATATATTTATATTTATATTTATATTTATATTTATATTTATATTTATATTTATATTTATATTATATTTATATTTATATTTATATTTATATTTATATTTATATTTATATTTATATTTATATTTTATATTTATATTTATATTATATTTATATTTATATTTATATTTATATTTTATTTATATTTATATTTATATTTATATTTATATTTATATTTATATTTATATTTATATTTATATATATTTATATTTATTATTTATATTTATATTTATATTTATATTTATATTTATATTATATTTATATTTATATTTATATTATTTATATTTATATTTATATTTATATTTATATTTATTTTTATATTTATATTTATTTTATATTTATATTTATATTTATATTTATATTTATTTATATTTATATTTATATTTATATTTATATTATTTATATATATTATATTTATATTTATATTATATTTATATTTATATTTATATTTAATTTATATTATTATATTTATATTTATTTATATTTATATTTATATTTATATTTATATTTATATTTATATTTATATTTATATTTATATTTATTTTATATTTATATTTATATTATATTTATATTTATATTTATATTTATATTTATATTTATATTTATATTTATATTTATATTTATATTTATATTTATATTTATATTTATATTTATATTATATTTATTATATTTATATTTATATTTATATTTATATTTATATTTATTTATATTTATATTTATATTTATATTTATTTATATTATATTTATATATTTATATTTAAATTTATATTTATATTTATATTTATATTTATATTTATATTTATTTTATTTATATATATTTATATTTATATTTATTTATATTTATATTTATATTTATATTTATATTTATATTTATATTTATATTTATATTTATTATATTTATATTTATATTTATATTTATATTTATTTATATTTATATTTATATTTATATTTATATTATATTTTATATTTATATTTATATTTATATTTTATATTTATATTTATATTTATATTTATATTTATATTTATATTTATATTTATATTTATATTTATATTTATATTTATATTTATATATTTATATTTATATTTATATTTATATTTATATTTATATTTATATTTATATTTATATTTATATTTATATTTATTTATATTTATATTTATATTATTTATATTTATATTTATATTTATATTTATATTTATATTTATATTTATATTTATATTTATATTTATATTTATATTTATATTTATATTTATTTATATTTATATTTATATTTATTTTATATTTATATTTAAATATATTTATATTTATATTTATATTTATATTTATATTTATATTTTTATATTTATATTTATATTATATTTATATTTATATTTATTTATATTTATATTTATATTTATATTTATATTATATTATATTTATTTATATTTATATTTATATTTATATTTATTTATATTATATATTATATTTATATTTATATTTATTTATATTTATATTTATTTATTTTATATTTATATTTATATATTATATTTATATTTATATTTATATTTATATATTATATTTATATTATATTTATATTATATTATTTATATTTATATTATATTTATATTTATATTTATATTTATATTTATATTTATTTATATTATATTTATATTTATATTTATATTTATATTTATATTATATTTATATTTATATTTATATTTATATTTATATTTATATTTATATTTATATTTATATTTATATTTATATTTATATTTATATTTATATTTATATATTATATTTATATTTATATTTATATTTATATTTATTTATATTTATATTTATATTTATATTTATATTTATATTTATATTTATATTTATATTTATATTTATATTTATATTTATATTTATATTTATATTTATTTATATTATATTATATTTATATTATATTTATATTTATATTTATATTTTATATTTATATTTATATTTATATTTATATTTATATTTATATTTATATTTATATTTATATTTATATTTATATTTATATTTATATTTATATTTATATTTATATTATATTTATATTTATTTATATTATATTTATATTTATATTTATATTTATATTTATATTTATATTTATATTTATATTTATATTTATATTTATATTTATATTTATATTATATATATTTATATTTATATTTATATTTATATTTATATTTATATATTTATATTTATATTTATATTTATATTTATATTTATATTTATATTTATATTTATATTTATATTTATATTTATATTTATATTTTTTATTATTTATATTATATATTTATATTTATATTATATTTATATTATATTTATATTTATATTTATATTTATTTATATTTATATTTATATTATATATTTTATATTTATATTTATATTTATATTTATATTTATATTTATATTTATATATTATATTTATATTTATATTTATATTTATATTATATTTATATTTATATTTATATTTATATTTATATTTATATTTATATTTATATTTATATTTATATTTATATTTATATTTATATTTATATTTATATTTATATTTATATTTATATTTATATTTATATTTATATTTATATTTATATTTATATTTATATTTATATTTATATTTATATTTATATTTATATTTATATTTATATTTATATTTATATTTATATTTATATTTATATTTATATTTATTTATATTTATATTTATATTTATATTTATATTTATATTTATATTTATATTTATATTTATATTTATATTTATATTTATATTTATATTTATATTTATATTTATATTTATATTTATATTTATATTTATTTTATTTTATATTTATATTTATATTTATATTTATATTTATATTTATATTTATATTTATATTTATTATTTATATTTATATTTATATTTATTTATATTTATATTTATATTTATATTTATATTTATATTTATATTTATATTTATATTTATATTTATATTTATATTTATATTATATTTATATTTATATTTATATTTATATTTATATTTATATATATTTATATTTATATTTATATTTATTTATATTTATATTTATATTTATATTTATATTTATATATATTTATATTATATATTTATATTTATATTTATATTTATATTATTTATATTTATATATTATATTTATATTTATATTTATATTTATATTTATATTTATATTTATATTATATTTATATTTATTTATATTTATATTTATATTATATTTATATTTATATTTATATTTATATTTATATTTATATTATATTTATATTTATATTTATATTTATATTTATATTATATTATATTTATATTTATATTATATTATATTTATATTTATATTTATATTATATTTATATTTATATTTATATTATATTTATATTTATATTTATATTTATATTTATATTTATATTTATATTTATATTTATATTTTTATATTTATATTTATATTTATATTTATATTTATATTTATATTTATATTTATTTATTTATATTTATATTTATATTTATATTTATATTTATATTTATATTTATATTTATATTTATATTTATATTTATATTTATATTTATATTTATATTTTATATTTTATATTTATATTTATTATATTTATATTTATATTTATATTTATATTTATATTTATATTTATATTTATATTTTATATTTATATTTATATTTATATTTATATTTATATATTATATTTATATTTATATTTATATTTATATTTATATTTATATTTATTTATTTATATTTATATTTATATTTATATTTATATTTATATTTATATTATATTTATATTATATTTATATTTATATTATATTTATATTTATATTTATATTTATATTATATTTATATTTATATTTATATTTATATTTATATTTATATTTATATTTATATTTATATTTATATTTATATTTATATTATATTTATATTTATATTTATATTTATATTTATATTTATATTTATTTATATTTATATTTATATTTATATTTATATTTATATATTTATATTTATATTTATATTTATATTTATATTTATATTTATATTTATATTTATATTTATATTTATATTTATATTTATATTTATATTTATATTTATATTTATATTTATATTATATTTATATTTATATTTATATATTATATTTATATTTATATTTATATTTATATTTATATTTATTTATATTTATATTTATATTTATTATATTTATATTTATATTTATATTTATTTATATTTATATTTATATTTTATATTATATTTATTATATTTATATTTATATTTATATTTATATTTATATTTATATTTATATTTATATTTATATTTATATTTATATTTATATTTATATTTATATTTATATTTATATTTATATTTATATTTATATTTATTTTATATTTATATTTATATTTATATTTATATTTATATTTATATTTATATTTATATTTATATTTATATTTATATTTATATTTATATTTATATTTATATTTATATTTATATTTATTTTATATTTATATTTATATTTATATTTATATATATATGTTATATTTGCACTTATATTTTGTATTATTTGTATTTATTCTATGTCGAACTTGACGGCAAATAATGATCAAGTATTCCCTTCCAGATGATAATGAACTAATTCTCAAATTGCGTGAATAATGCACTAAAAATGGCATTTATCGCGGCGCAACTTGTACTCGTAAGGGTCGATCTTGACGACAGATAATGGTGAATTATTTGCTTCGAGTTGAGAAGGAAATAAATCTCAAATTGCATGAACAATGCGCGACAAATGCCCTCTATCGCAATACAACTTCTGCTCATCTGGATCGATGTTGACTTCAAATAATGATCAATTATTTCCTTCCAATTGGTAAGGAAATAACTCCTAAATTATATGAACAATGCGCAATGAATATCCATTACCTCTTCAGGAGTTGCGCTGTTCTTGATCGAGCTTGACGACAAATAATGATCAATTATTCCCTTCCAGTTGATAACGAAATAATTCTCAAATTGCATGAATAATGCATTGGGAATGGCCTTTATCGCGGCACAAGTTGCGCTCATCTGGATCGAACTTGGCATCAAATAATGATCAGTTATGCCCTTCCACTTCGCGACGAAATAATTCTCAAATTGTATGAATAATGCATTAGAAGTGAACCTTATTGCGACGCAACTTCTGCTCACCTCGATCGAACTCGGAGGGTAACAACTGATCATTATTTCCCGTCAAGTTTAATCGTCGAAGGATTCCCTCCACAGTGAATATTGATGAGACCAACGTAATGTGAGGATGGCTGTGATAGAGACGATGGATTGATTATTCGGCTTATTTCGTTCGACTGCGTTGATGTTGTTCTTGTGTCATGCGGATACCGGCCGTGGGATTCTTTGGTGGGTGATGGAAGATTCGCTGGGAGAGGAATATGGAGAATATTCGAGCCGGTATCCGCGCTGGTTAAAATGATTTTGACCTTGTGTTGGGAGCCACAAGCAATGAGCTCTCAAGTCGCCAACCATCTCTTGAGAATGCCGA
Source organism: Ascaris suum (assembly GCA_013433145.1). Classification (NCBI taxonomy): domain Eukaryota; kingdom Metazoa; phylum Nematoda; class Chromadorea; order Rhabditida; family Ascarididae; genus Ascaris; species Ascaris suum. The sequence goes on along the minus strand of CM024172.1, from coordinate 5,709,268 downwards.
TCGAACTTTTTTCTGGGTTTGGGTTAGGTGTAGTGTTTCAAGAGGGTGAAAGGCGGCAGCTGTGACTGTTTCGCGGCCGGTGTATTGTGAAGGTAAGCGTGGAGAGCTGTCGAGTTCGACAATGAGATGATGAACATGCATGTTGGGCAATGCCGACAGCGTGACACGCCGTTCTTTCAGTATGCTGTAATGGCGCCAATCTGGCCGTAGGATAGTCGAGTTTCGGTACAGATTAGGCCTGATGATTCCGGCTTTTCGCCAACCCTGAGCTGTGGACCTTGATGCCTCGTAATTTATGGTTCGGCTAGGGAACGGACTTGCTGCTACAGCGGTTTGACCGGTGAGGTTGCAGGTCTGATAGTGGTAGAAAGGGTAAGTGAGTTAAAGGGAGTTCTTAGCTGATCGCAATTGAGACCGGGAATGGGGTTCGTCGGCCAGGGCCCATAGCATAGTGAAGCCAAGGCGCCGGAGAGTTAGCTATATGTTTAGTGTTGTGCAAAAGGGTGAGTGAAGAGGTGCTAATTTTTCGAAGTTCGAACTGCCATTAAGTTCCCATCTGGGGAAGGGAGGTTGAACGTGCTGATGGCGCGGAAAGATGGCGGATGTTTTGGTGCTGTGCAGGAAAAGCTGCTTCCACCTAGAGCTTATTCTTTCCTAGCAGTTGAAATTTTGTTCTACCGTCACGTTGTCGAACAGATGTCGGGGGAAAATGGCCATGCTGCAAGTGTACGTCTGGTATACATGAAGGCTGATTTCTGATTAGGGTGTTTCTCGCGTTTGAAGGTTTCATCTACCACCAGATTTCGATATAACACGAAAAGCGTAGCTTGTCGCCAACGTGCGTCGTTCAACTGTCATAACATTAATAAGCTCTCGTAGTATCCGTACAACTTTTGCGCTTTGTGGAATGGCAAGGATGGATTCGTTATCGCGAGGGGAAGATGAAGTGAAGTAGCAAAAATACTTTTGAAAAACCTGGCAATTTTTGTAAATGAAGGAGTCCCCGCTTTCCGATCGGAAAGATGTGATCAACTTTACTTTCTCAATGTGTAAGAAGACGACAGAAAAATTCTCGGTTTGTAGATGACGAGGGTTTAGAACGAGAACTCGATCTCGGAGATAGGTGGCACATTCGAACCTAGTAATACAAACTAATAACCGACAGATTGCAAGCGTCTCATCAGTTGATCCATTTCGACTGATTTCAGGGAAGTTTTGCGGAGATGCTTGCTTGCTCCTGATGAGGTGTACCGCTAACTGATGGCGAATATAACTAATCATAATTTTATGTACAAGGAATGCTGCTGCCTTCTTCGAAATCAAATCGATTTCGCAGTAAATTTCACCTCTGTTTTATTAGACAGAGAAGATTCTACAATCATGTTTTTTGTGGTATCTAAACTCGCATCTAAATATAACATTAAGAATGCAATAGGATGAAGTGAGAGATGCAATTACGTCTGTTGTGATCGTACAACGAAATCTTCTACGAAGCACATTTATTGGGCTAGCAACAGCCTGCAAGAAGTAATCCAAAGTGATGATGTATTGAAAATGTTACGAACACAGCCTGAAAGCTATCGATGATGGCTTGCTTACGGTATTCTGAGCAATAGCCAAGAATATGATGATCGCTCTATTTCTGACGCCAACATATCGATTTATTGAATTGTCAGCGATATAGCGGAAAAAAGCGGAAAGACAGTTGTGTTGCTGTTTCCTTATTCTACTGCCCGCCGGTTTAATCTTCTCGATCATCGCCGAGAATTAACGTCTCGTTCACATTGATCGGTCATTTGTCTTAGTGGTTGCGTCACAAAGAAGCATAGTTTATATTTGTTGCGTGTTTCTATGAAGAATAAAATCAAAGTGCTGTATATTTCCATCAATCGCTGCAATACACTGTGTCAGATTTAAGGAGTACTTGTCCATGAATAAAAAGATGTCAACTTTATACAACTCCAGTAAATCTTCAACTTTACAGAACCAGCTGGAATGAGCCGAACATATTAATGGAGAGATCGGCGACTGAAATTGTAAGAAAAATTTCGCCCTTTAAAAAAACGTGCACAATAACGCAGTGAATATGTCAATGTTCATCCAGATTTATAAGAGAGCTTCTCGCAAACAATACGCGATAGGCTAGTCTATCTCATCGAATAGAGATTTAAAGCGTAAAACAAAATTGTTTCCAACAGCTTGCATAAAATTTTGCTGCATAAGGAAATACAAATTCAATCTTCAACATCGACGATGTTTTCAAGAAAAGGGAAGTTGCACATCTTGCAGCCTTGTTAGGTTGCTACACTCCACATTACAATTATATCAGAAATCAAGCAATAATTACGCAAATCAAAAGAAAATAAGCCCAAGAACTGTTGAACACTCCGATCTTTCAAAAAGGAATGAGCACAAATTCCATGCCGATCTCCCTTCGTCAGAAATCGCCCAAAGGCATTTCGACGGTATAATGCCATGACCTAAGCAGACAAGCGGCAGAGCAGTCTATAGCACCTAGTCACACCGCACACAGGATAAGCACAAGTAATTGCTTTGGAAGATAGCAGATACCCAAGCTGACTCCTTTCAAGGTGATCATTTTCTTCGCATTTACAGGGAATAAACCCTCGTTTCGCCATATCAACATGATCAGCAAAACAGAAATGAAATACAATTACTTATGGGTGGAGGACAACATTTCTTTCATACTTTTCTGCATTTTAATAAGTAATTCCTTCTGTTCCTCTTGTTTCTTCACTGCGTCCGTCATTGTGTCCTCTAAGCGCTTTCTGAAGTGTTTTATTAATCGAAAAATGAAATACAATTAATTACATAGGAGTAGCGACTCTTTGAGAATCTAATTTCCATAAAACGAGCGCCTGTACGGAATAAAGGTTTAAAAGAGAAGCAAAAAATTGGAAGCAAAATTTGCAAAAAAATCAGAACGTCTAACAACAATGCAAATACTTCACATTTACTCTCCGATCGACTCCGTATCGCCTTTAAAAAAATAAAGACTCTGATGCCAATCCTTAACAACAAAATTGTCGTCTAATCCTACCAAACTTTGTATAGAAAAAGCACGTCTTTTATATAAAAAGTAGCACAAAGATGTTCAAATCCCCTCTCACTTCATCTGTTCCTTCACCTCAACCCCGCCCTCAAAAAATTTTGTAATCGTTCAAAGTGCTGAACATTTGGAAACTTATCAAGGAAAACATGGGAATTAAAAAAAAATTCGAATCACATAAAAAGAAACGAGCATCTCGGTGTTGATGTAGTCAATACGTTTTTCTACATTTTGTCGAGCCTCAGTAAGATCCTGCTTCACAAGCACCGGCCCAATAAGTTTGTAAACGGTAGCATCATCGTCGAGGAAATCTAGCTCCTTCAAAAAAATCCATACATAGTGTGGTCCCTTAAGTTTAATAACGAGAAATCAGAGACTTTTCTTCGAAAAAATCACCTCCCCAAGCAAGGATTTTAGTAAATAAAATTCAGCTACTTATTCACTTCTCGTCTCCTCTTCACTTCCCCTCATTCCGTTCATAGCCAAGGTAAAAGAATCGTTTCAAGATGCGTTTATTTGTCGAAACTTTTATTTCGATTTCGATAAATCTGTGCTACTCCACTGAGAATCCAACTTCTCATGCAAATCAATGAAACTGAAATGCTTGACGTCATCATAACACCCACAAGATTTTGGCCACCCCCCCCCCCCTCTATCTCTCCCAGCCTCCCGCATATTGGCAAAAGTTTCGCACATTTTCAGCGCTTACGTTACCCTCATGAGTAAATTTATTGAAAGAGCAAAAAATATCAAATATCGAATGCCTTCGATAGCCTCTAGAAAGACGCATTATTGACACCTCTGCAATTGCAAACTCACTCCTTCACAGGAAATTCTACCTATTCCTTCCCTTTAGTTTCCGTATTCAAATTGTGAAAAAGTTAAAAGTGCTTCATATTTTCTTTATAATATAAAACAAATAGTAACGTGAAATTCTTCTCGTAACCATTACAAACACCTAATAACATATGAAAATTGCCGTTTTCACGAGATTGTTTTCGGTCAGCTGTCCCTCCAGCTGCTGCCGATTCACCATGTTCCTTTCTCTATCTGCAAAATTGTTCATAATCATCCATTTTCATGAAGCGATAAAAACGACATTGTAAGAGTCTTCGCTTTTCTTGCACACATTTCTGATGACATCTCGACTTGTGGTCTTTATAGTTTCCCTTCCTTTCAAATTTTATATACCTAAATCGTTGTTTTTAATCGATTTATTGAATAAAATAAAGATGTGAAACGATGGAAACATAATAATATTTTGATATACTCGTAATAAGAGCGACACAATAAGAAAACAAACTGCTAGCGGAAAAGTGAAAGAAGCAACAGTCAGAGATGTTGGTTATTTTAGTATCCAGAAAATTATTCGAGATTAATGTTAAATAAGTTGATTGCTAGCGGAAAGAGAATTGGGGAACTTACTTTGAGCAAAGAAAGGGAAAGACCTTGAATTTAATTAAAGCATTTATTGTGGAAAACTGTTAGTTGATGTGAAACAACAATATCGTTTATTGATTGATCGAAAAAGGGCAAAATGAATCGTCATGAAAAGACCTCGTGATGCAGGTAAACTTATTTCTGAAAATAGAATGTATTAACACATACGCAATATGGATGCATAGATGCACATTAACGCAATCAGAGAAGTTACGCGTAGACTGAGAGCGTTCACTTCAATGTATGAAGCAATGTGCATCATTGATGTGCATTAGTTTCTTTTTCAATTCTAAAGAAATTTAATCGGTAGGTTTTTACTGTTTTTCATACCACTTTGTATCATAGTTCAGAATGCTTTTTTGTCCAATTATTTTTTCTTTGTATCTTTCTAATTCGAATTTAATAGAAGCAATTAAAACAGAGTATGAACATATTAGCATAAATGTGTTAAAAATAACATACGTTGACGGTTATTCGTGCAGAATATTGGAAGACTTTTTCTCACGTTTATTAAACCTAATCGTCAACTGAGTCAACGATCGATGAGGAATATGCGAATTATACACGTAAAATGTTTTTAACTCTTTGATATGATGATCTGAACTGACACGGAGAGTCATATGATATGCTTAAGATATATTCGAATTAATAATTTACGTTTCGTTAAAAAAACGCAAGAGAAGGTCCGCTGAGGCAGCTAGCTGGTTACAATGCTTTGAAAAGTGCCACCAACAGCTCATACCAGCAATGCTGTTAAGGATTGTTGGAAGTACATTCCAGACACAGATGATACACTCGTATTTTATCAATGAGACGTTCCAGAATACGCTGTGAAAGAGCTGTTCCTCGCTATAGCCAATGTTGACGGCACAATGCATTCTTGGGTGATCGGGTTGAAGTGATGTAAGTGTATGTCTATGTATGTCTATGTATGTGTGTGTATAAATGTATGTCAATGTCCTTGTCAGATAGTTCCACTTCGCGAATTAGAATATGTAATAGTGTGAATTTTAATAAGCGTATTGTCGAATGCAAATGATTATTTCTGAGATTTTTCTTTGTTTCATCTATCAACTCTGAAACCGATTATCAACCCATAAAAATAATAAATTTACATGCGAAATTTTTATCCAAAAATTGATTTGTTTAGATAATAAGCAAAGCAGCGCACCAAAACAACTGCCACAATAGGGGCCTTCACATTCATTTTACCTGTCCGCCCACTTTCACAACAGAAAATAAAACGTACAGAATAATCGCTTCATTTTTTTTGAATGTCCAAAATATCTTTGCAAACTTTCCAGAAAAAAATTCAGTTCATTTTCGTGACAAAAATTTGAATACATTTTTCTCTTTCGTGAAAAACAGAAAAAAATTCATATCGATGAAAAACGAAAGTTCCACCGCTATAAAATGCAAATAGATTTTCCGCCATGTTTATTTATACTTACGCCCAAAAATTTTGGCATTTATAATGTACGTTCGAAGTTTTTATGGTTTAAAAAAATCTCTCTATGGTACAAATTACACCTATTAAATTTCTTAACTCTATACCGACGAAAAATAGCTTGGTAGACGGATCGATATAGATGCATATTATGGAGTGCAGGTATGACGCTATTATTTAACATTTTTGACGGGGCAAATGTGGAAAAGCGCGAAAAAAACCGATTTTTCTTAAGGCAACGATTTGCATAATTCGATCATGTCACTAGAAAACGTATTATGCTTTAACGAAAGAGAATAAAGAAAACGTATTAACGCATTGGAACCGTTACAGTTATGCTGTTATTTTTCGAGAATATGATTGACGATTTGGTTCAAATTCAGCCGAGGAACTTATAAAAACTTTATTGCAAGTTGAAGCTTGCTAAGAGCTGCCGTGAAACGTGAAAAACTTGCAAAAAAGAGCTGCCACTTTGGTGACAGCTTTCAATCATAAGTTGCTAGCTATATCAAATAACCTTTGTGAGACCTCCTTGCTACTGTATGATAATCTAATCAGTGCAATTTGGAATTTTTGAGATTTTTTTAAAATCTGTTACTTAGTTAAGTGCGTAATTTCAAACACCTGTTGAAATACCCCTGCAGCAGGTGGAAAGTACGAAGTTTTTGAGTATGTATACAGAGAAAAAATTGAATGGAAAATGTTTGAAATGTAAATGCAATGCAAACATATAGCTGAAAAAAATTTCAGCCGTCTACGCAATGGTGAAAGGATTTCATCAAGCGGAGTTCAGAACTGTTAGCCTTACTCTTCTTATGGAAATGATTAAAAATCTGCATTATACACTGCCACTGATCCAATGACGTACATTGGATTTTGCTGCGCGGATGGAATGGGCAAAGTGGAGGGAGGGCAGGGAGGCGGGAGCAGAGGTGGAGGTGGGGGGATACGCCCGCCTGAAAAAGGATCGCGATAGTTTTGTCTCTTTTTCGTCGCAAATTCTCATCTCGAGAAAAAAGAAAGGAATTGGCTGCAATGTTGAGAAAATCATTAAGACCTTCGAAATTTTAAGATTTTCAGTTACTCTTGATTGGAATTTCCTGAAAATCAATTTCTCCTATGGATAGAAAACGCTTCAAGAACCTTAACAAGGAGCACATGACATCTTCTTTTATCTCCTCTCTCTCCTTCCTTCATGCACGTCATTACCCCATTACAAGGAGAATACCTTGTTCTTAGTGGCAATCATTGCTTTATAATGAATATATCAACTCAAGAAAGCATTAAAAAAAGCTAAACTCGAATAGGAATATAAAATCTATTATTATCTCAAGTTTCAACATGCCTGTCAATCGATACATAGGTCATCTAACCAATGAATTCCTAGAGGAAACGATTTCTGCACAAAATGCTTTATTGATAACCACCCAAGCAACGAAAGAATGAACTTCTTGTTTTCAGTTGTGGAGCGATGAACCGCCGTCACCGAACAACCTCTACCCAACTGAGAAGAAACTACTTTAATAACATATAAACTGAATTAATATGAATTCTTTTTAAGTGGCGTCTCTAAGGTTAGTCGTGCATTTTCAGGATTATTTCATTATCAATTCTGAGGGAACAATTGATCATTATTTGCCGTCAGGTTTGGCACAGATGAGCGGAAGTTTCGTCACGATAAAGGGTTTTTTAACTGTATTATTCATGCTGTTTCAGAATTATTTCATGATCAGCTGTAATTGAATAATACATCATTATTTACCTCGGGTTTGATCCGAATGGACGTAAGTTATGTCACGGTAAAGGCCGTTTTTACTGCATTATTCATGCAATTTCAGAATTATTTGATGATTAATTGTAAAGGAATAATTGATCATTATTTGCCGGCAGGTTTATCCAGATGAACAGAAGATGCGTCGCGATGAAGGCGATTTTTAGTGCATTATTCATGGAATTTCAGAATTATTTTCTGATGAATTGGAAGGGAACAATTGATCATTATTTGCCGTCAGTACTGATGTAGAGGAGCGGAGGTTGTGCGACAATGAACGCCGTTTGTTGTGCATTATTCATATGAAAATAAATTGATGATCAATTGCAAGGAAAAATTGATAATACTTTTTCCAGGGTTGAAAGATCGGACTTTCAGAAGGCTGTTATTAGAATTCATTCATGGTGTGAATAAATGAAAGGCTTTCTAACATTTGTTGCCAGCTTTTTTTTTCGAAATGATAATGTTGTGTTTATTTTATATGCATGTTTGATAAAACCACGAAACTTGATCGATATTACCCAAAGTATATAGTGATCCATACCAGTATAGCCCATATCATATAGCCAGTATGAGGTTAAGTATTGCGACCGGGAGGCTCGCATTTCACGCCTGGTCGAATCATAGAAAAACCGATCTTTTGCAGGGAATTGAGAAAGCAAGAAAGATCGGTTAAATTATTATCGGCTGGGAACTTATGAAATTAGTTGCTTTGTGGAGCGGCATTGCAAAAGTGGACATTTTGCTAATTCATTTAGTATGCTCAGTTATTCCTTACGGTTTTTTTTTCAAGTTGCTCTATATTGAAATGGAGAGTGCATCCTCGAAAAAATCTCTGCGTTTGCCTCCTCCTTCCGATCTGCCCTCCCGCGTCAGGTGGCGGCAACTGTTAAAGGAAGTACTTTTTTGTTTTTTGCCTCATTCCTTGACAACTTCAATGCACCCTGGAAAACCGTTTAATAAATACTGGTGTCTACTAACATGGTTAGGCACTTTCATAGTACATGTGTTGCCCATCGCCGTTCCAGGTAAGCAAACTTCTGCAGCTATTGTCAGTTCCAGGAAATAAAAGAGCAATATTTATATTCTCAGTCTGGCAGTTGTCATACTTCCTCGAAACCTGAATTGCTCTTTTTTATCGAGTTTTCTGTTATATATAATCATGTTTAAAATGATTCCTGTTATTCCTTTTTCAGAGAAATATTCAAACTGTGTCTGTTTAGGGTTGTCGAACGGTTCGTAGTGATTGATGCTTACTGTCGCTGCAACGAGAACAACGAATAGCACAAAAGGCACATTAGTATGTGAAACGATTGGAGGTAAAAACACAAGATAGTGATGATGGTAGTTGATCACAGTAGGCTTGTCACTGATAATAATAACAAACACATCGCCGATGATAATGATAAGATGGAAACTCACTTACCTTGCAAATTTGATAGCGATGAAGGCGGTTTGCAGATTAACGCTTTATGTGGCGATGTATGCACGACTGGGAGTGAGGAAGAATGAATTTGCTTTTAAACTTGACGCTTGAACGTATAACTAGAAATTATGAAAACAGCGGCTTGCACTGATGTGGATATAAGAGCACAAATTCACTGACCTCTGACCTTTGACACTGACTCTTGACCTTTGACATTTTTTGAAATTTTTAAATAAGATCAAGCTTGGGAATAAACACACTCAAGGCACTTCAAGCTAGAGATGCGCAAAGGTGCAAACTAAATGGACGTAAACATTACAAGAGAGCCCCTTCAAACCTTATTCTCGCAAATGCTTCTTTTTTAAAATTTTTTCATTCCCTTTTCTGATTTTACGTACCGCGACAAAAATGACAGCCAAATCTTGAAAATTTGTTATTGCTGTTGTGTTGCAAAATGATGCGTGAGCAGCTTTCGCTTCGCACGTGAAAGATTCATAGATGAAAGAAGGCCTAAGAACACCTTTTATTAAGATTTCCCAATTGCAATATTCGATATAAACATTACTTATACTTTCAATAGATAATTCATATTCAGCAAAAGAACATTTTCGCAAGAATCGAATACAACTAAGCTTGCCATTTCGGCATCTATAGACTGAGCTGGCTTTCAGCAGAATTTTCTCCAGAGCACGAGACTTCGGAAGCTCTCATTTGCTCAGCTCCGGCAACAATTATGAATAGAAACTACGGTGCCGCAACGTCATGAAAAGTGCTGGAGAGCACGACTATGGACGAGGATGATGTTGTACACCAAAAACAGCTAGTTATGAGCTCTTTTCTGAATAGATCCCACTCTCGATTGTTGAAGAATATTTTTGAAGAATATGATGGAATGAAGCATATTTAAATGGTTTCAAATAGTTTTGATACCTGTATACTTTGCGCGTATAAAGCATTTTTTTGACACATCGAATCGGCATCAAAGAAGAGAAATGTGAGCGAAAATATGAACCTTAGTCACTCAGTCCTAACGACTTATTCTATTGCAACAATTTTTTATTCAGAATCGCAACAGTCAACTCGAACTATTTCTTATCGACTAACAAAATGTGGAGTATTCCAAGGAAATTTAGTATGAATATGTATTCATTCTTCAACTGCATTGATTCTGGAACTTGTTGACGATGTTTTTACTAGGTGATGTTTCAACACTTGTTTATTTGTTCCACGAGTTAAATAACGAATTTGTTCTTTTTGAGTGGTCAGTTGACCACTCAAGAAGTCCGTTCAGCAATTCTGCGTGGTCAGTCAGTTGCAAACTGCTCTGCACCAGGGTTTCCTTTCTGCAAATTTCCTTTCTGTCGTAAACCATAGATTACCACTGTAATGCATCGGTATCGGTGACCACAAATCCGAGTCTTCGAAGTGCATACCAAACTTCATCCTCCCATAATACGATAGCTAAAGGTTTCAGCAAAACAAATTGTCAAGGGCCTACTGGATGGACATGAGAATTTGTAGACGGCGTCTATTTGGAGATGCGAATCTTTCTGAAACCAATTTTTTGGACAAAATAAACACACTGTGGACGTCCTTTTTGTGCTCTCGTTCGTATATTCCGAACTGAAAACTTTTTTCCCAATTTGAACGAAATTTATGAGTTCAATGGAAATGTGCATTCCAGATTCCGTTTCGAAAAATCGCTCCTACAGTCTGTCATGTATTTTCGCCATTACTGAAGCTTCGCGGTTCTCGTCCCATCATGAATCATCCGACGCTCTTCATTCAACAGAATATGTTTTTGCTACTGTCAAATGTTCCAGAAGGACCGAGATAAGAGGATAAAAATTGGCTTGCACCGCGAACACTCTGTGCACTGGTTTGTGGCTATCCATGCATTACAGTGGTGCTCTATGGTTCATGGCAGAAAGGAAATTTGCGTATGGGAAACAATAGTCTTGAACGAGAATTCCACAATAAGCGAAGTATGGCCGAGGAACGAAATTTTTAAAAAGAAGAGGATGATGCAGAAAGAAATTTGCAAGAAAGAAGAAGGAGTGAGGAAATTTCAGAAAAGGAAAACATCATGCAGGAACGAAATTTGCGGGGGGAAATGATGATGTACAAATGAGTTTGCAGTGTTGCATAAATGAAGTTTACAAAAACGGGAAGACAATGGAAGAAGGAAATTTGCAATAATGAAAAGATGGCGCCGAAAGTAAAGCTGGAAAGAGTAATACATTATGCAGAGAGGAAATTTCCAAAAAGGGAGGGATGCAGGAAAGAAATTTGCAGAAAGTGATATATTATGCAAAAAGTGAATTTGCAGAATTTGCGAGGAGATGATGGAAGAGGGGAATTTGCGCATGCGGAACGACGATGCAGAAAGAGAATTTGCGACGATGAAAGTATGATTCAGATGAGAAATTTTAGGGAAGAAACGATGGTGAGCAAATCTGCGGTGAGGAAAATATAATGTAGCAAGGAAATTCGCAAAGAGGAAACGGTGATGCAGAAGTGAAATTCGGAAAAACGGGAAAGATGATGAAGGCAGAGATTTGCAACAAGGAAAAGACGGCACAGAAAGAAGATTTGCAATAAGGAGAGTATGGTACAGAAAAGAAAATTATAAACAGTAGCAGATGATGCAGAAAGGGCAAAGGGAAAACATAACGTAGAAAAGAAAAATGGAAAAAGAAAATGGCGATGTAGCGAAGGGATCTGCAAAAACGAAATGATGACGGGAGCAGGAAATTTGCAAAAAAAACATCATAGAGAAGAAGAATTGCATGAACGAGAAGATGATGAAGAAAGAAAATCTGGAAAAACGGCAAGATGAAGCAGAAAGAAAGTTTTAAAAAAAGAAAGGATGATGCAGAAAGGCAGTTTGCTTTGCTGACTGACCACTCAGAATTGCTCAACGGACTTCTTGAGCAGTCAACTGACCACATAGAAAGAACAAAAGTCGTTATTTAACTCGTGGAACAAACAAACAAGCGGTGAAACATCACCTAGTGCAAACATCACCAACAAGTGCCAGAATCAATGCAGCTGAAAAGTGAATACATATTCATATTAAAAGTTATCTGGAATATTCCACACTTTGTTAGTCAATAGGAAATTGCGTAAGCTGACTATTGCGATTCTGCATTAAAAATAATTGCGGTGGAATAAATCGTTAGAATTGAGCAAACAGGCTAAATATTTCTGTTGTATTCCTCGTCGTTGACAGGTTTAACAAGTCAGAAAATGCCTTATAAGTCGCGACATATATCGATGTCAAAACGATTTAAAACCATTCAAAAATCCTTCATTCTGTGACGTTTTTCAATGACCGAGAATGGAATGTATTCAGAAAAGAGCTCAAATTGGTCGCCCACCGAAAACGTTGGTGTTCGACATCATTCTCGTCCGCAATTGTGTCCTCCAGCACTTTTGATGAAGTTGCGACATCGTAATTTCCATCCACAATTGTTCCAGGAGCTAAGACAGATCTTGAGCTCCGAGAAAGTTCTACTGATTTTTTGAATATCTAATTTGCTTCAAATATAAGAAAACGCTCCAAGGAGAAACTGTTCTCTCGACAGCAAAAAACTGTTTTCATCTGAAATACTTATGAGATATCTCTTTGGTTTCACGAAAAATAATATCTGTGCAGAGGCGAGAATAATTTTATCTAAAATCGACATGTGTATCACGTGAAGGAGCTTTGCTTTCATGTACAATCATCCTCCCCTCCCCCAACTCGTCATTTTTTTCCATGCAAATATAAAAACGCCCATTTTCAAACAATCACGAAATTATACAAGACGATCGTCTTTGCTTGTAAAAGTAGACTTAACCTGAAGAAGGTTTGCTTCCTGCAGCCATGCATTCATGTAGCCGAACGACAAAGACCTGGCTCACCGCTGCTAAATAATGCAGGCGTTTTCTGATTGAGCAGTGGAACGAAAATCTTCACTACGCCAAAAGGGAAGTAAAGAAAACACCTCTTTGAAGGCATTGCTTAATGTTGGGGCTTCACAAAACTCAATACCGAATTAGTGAAACAACTGACCTTTTATCAGTAGTGATGTTCACAGCCGGGAGGAAATTCTCGGATTTCGTGAGGCCTTTCGATCAGTGTCGCAGACACCAAGCATTGTGCTTTCTTCTGCACTCGTCGACGAACCATCCGTCCTTCGGAGGACGAGGTGGGAAATTTGGGGACAGAACAACTCACAAACAAATGGAAGCCAGGATCTCTTTACCACTGACGGTAGCCAGATATCAAAAGAGTAGACGAGAAAACAAAAATGCGCTCGTTTGTAAACTTCTCACCTTCCGACAAACCTGCTTGGTGTTGATTCCGTTCTAATCTTCTTTGACACAGCTTGCTCATCCTCCAAAAGAAAAATCGCGATGGATTCCAAATGCACGGCCGATGGCTGGTCATATCTACGCAGAACCTGTTCATCCGAAGTATTCCTATGGAATGCTTAAAGTAGATAATAACAAGCCTGAAGAGATGCTTATTGCTGACACTATTAAAAACTACAATTTTCCGTTTTACCTGTCCTTATGCAAGTGAAATCCCACATCCCAAGCATTCAAAAAGCACGAAATTCCTGCATGTGATATCCTCAGGAATCTCTAACGAAAATCCCAAACGAAGCATGCAACTTGTAAGTGTGGTATCATCAGGCCGATCTGGCCACGAGACAACAGCTCCTACATATTCCAGAGAAGCATTTTTTTAACCGGCAGCAGGCCGAACGACTCTTCTAGTGCCTTTTATATTAAAGTTTTATCGCCTTTAATAATCACCTTCAATGTACAATTTTAGGCCTCCTTACTATTCATGAGCCCTGAAATTTATCGTTGTTCCTAACATCTTTCTTGTGTACTTACACCAGTGCCCTTCATTTCTCTGTTGGTATGGACAAAGAGCTGCAACATCTCCCCTGGCAGTCATATTAGATCTAAGTGAGTACGACCCTTGGAAATTGTACCTGGCTGTGCGTTTTTCGCATAGGGGGTAGCGAGGTCGATGAAGTAATTTGAATTCGAAATATTTCAAAGAAAAATGAATGTGCAGCTACAGGCAGGAGCGCAGGAGCTTCAATGAGGAATATGGCCGCTCCATCCCTTCATTCATAACAACACCAGCAATTATTCGAGTTACGACATGTTGGAGTTTAGCTATCCTTAAAGGTAATTTCAACTAGCACGAAAAACAAAAGCTATGTTCCCGACAAAAGTGGCGTATAAACAATTTCTTCTAGACACCAAAACAATAAGTGAACACTGTGGAGAAGCGAAGATGGGCATGCGTGCACTAGACGGTAGCATTCTATGGCTAACATAGGCAAACACCATAAACCTTACAACGCGCAGACAACGTGGCGAAAATGAGAAGCGGCGAATGCGAGAGCGGCGAACAAGGGCACATGATATGACCACCGAGCAGGCTTCCGAACGTGGCGACCTTCAGGTAGCAAAGGATAGTCGAGAAGAACGATGATTATTCGAGGGAGCAGACGGCAGCGATTTCAACCACGTGTATAGCGACGCAAATCTGCAACAACACTACCATTTCAGAAGGAGATAGGTATAAAACGCAAACCTTGGTTGAAAGCTGCGTCATACATACCAGTGATGGAAAACTGCTGGTGAAAACCAAAAGTCAATTACGAATGGAGTAAATCGAACTTGCTAACCAATCGCTTAAGGAAGCAGGAGCTCATGCTCCCTCGCTATTTCCGCCATTAGCTCCGGCTCGGTCGCTTTGAAGCGCTTCAGATATGCTGCGCAAACGTCTGCTCTGCGCGCCTGCTCGGTGTCATAATGCCGCTTCCTTCGAACAGCTGGCGGCTGGAGTTCCACTTCCGCTGGTGCCTCTACTTGTTGAATATCTGAAGATGCGTTTGACATTCAAACTGCTGTCTAAGTTATTTGCAGCACTTCTGAAACAAATCAAGAGCAAGAAAAATTTCACTATGCGAGCAAGCCTGAAAGCTTCTTGCATTAATATCTATACGCTAAATGAGGCGAGGAAGCAAAAGACTCATAAACAGCCATAAACACCGTTAAGTATTCTGCGCGGACATAAACTACTCTGCGAAAAAGAGATGGAAATCAGAACAATGCATCCACCTTTCATCAGATAGTAGGCTCTGTCGCTTTTAGACCATACAAACAAGTCCCCTCAATACTCCTGTTATTCACTGCACCTGAATGGAAGATGTATGCTCAACCGAAAGAAACCACAGGTCAATCCGTACATATGAGAAGTCTGTATGCGTATGAAATACCCCAAACGTACCACAATCAGCTGAATATATCTACACATACATATATGTATATATTCACCTGGTTCAACTGAGATTCATTTAATGAACGATCCATTCGTGTGAATATATATATATATATATATATATATATATATATATATATATATATATATATATATATATATATATATATATATAATAATCATAGTAATGACATATAATATATATAAAATTATTACTTTATATATATATATGTGAAAGCAAGAACTGATCACGTGTAAGAATCGTAAAAGTCGAATGGAATGATGACAGTGAGAAAACAACTAACCAGGCACCAAGATGTGGCTCGTGTTCCTCATCAAACCGCTGAGCCTAGTGATCTCCGTTTGTCTCTGCCGCATGGTCGCTTTCGATGCCCCGACACAGCGCTCTTTCTTATGCGCTGTGATGAATGCCTAAAATTAAATCACTGCAAGTTCACCTATAAACAGCTTTGCTGTTACAAAGCGCTGGAAATTTGGGCCTACGACACCAAAGAAGCTATATAATTTGTCGAGATCAATATCTTAAAGAAAACGTTCTGAGTGGTGCTTCTGTAATAATCACTAACTGAAAGATCTATCAAATCTAATTCTAACTGCACGCATTAGTCTCTTAGTAAATGGGAAGTAGTCTCGAGCATCTTTTAAATGAATCTCTTCATCATAAGCTCACTAATGGACGAAAATGAACCGAAACGTATTTTTTAAATTCCGCCTCACCCGACTATTTCCAAAGAATGCAGATATTGAAGGAAGGAAAACATGCGGTTAAGGAATCCTCATTAACACGACCTACCTTGACGCTAGCCGGTCCTACTTCAGGTGGCACGATGAGGTGATATCCACAAGTGCCACAGAAAGCTGAAATCACGTAATCATGCAATCATAGTCTCGTAGGCTATCAAGAAGATTACATAGCCCACTAATAAACCCGTGTTTGATGGCGAAATGTCGAGGGTTCAAATCCCACCTGCGAACAGCGTTTAAAATCCTTAATGAAACAACAGGAATTCACCGATGGCCTAATTGCTATTCGCAAGTAACCTCTTTCTCATCAAATGAACACGTCGAAAGCAAAACTTTTTTGAAAAATGCCAATCACGAATGAGCTCGTTTAAAGAATAAAAAGATAATGAACATGCACTGTAGCCAGGTAAATAGCAAACAAGTCGCTTACCGTCTTCAAGATGAGACTTAGATAGCGCGACGTGTTTCCTCCAAGCCGCTACCGTCTCGAACTCCCTATCTCGCACACCGCAATGTGCCAAGCGGCATTCTAAAAAAAAACCCTAGCCAACAACAGAGAAGCAGTAAAATGTCGAGTTCTTGGATGTTCGAGAACGCCCTGTTGTTGTCGCTGACTAAACTGCCTATCCACCTATGACCATCAGAAAACATGCTCTAAAGGTATCACAAAAAACCTTCAGGTGAACCATTTTTCACCCTTTGAAGCTGATATCATGAATAAGTAATTATTGCTTATTTTGTTAGAAAGATTTGAAATTCGCAAATCGCTTCTTGACCGTTCTACATAAAATGGAACATTAGGTAAGCAAGCATACGTAGATCAAAACTAGTGTTTGCAGTTCCTGATTCCACTCAGCTATTTAAAAGATATAGCTGTGGATATGCATTCACCTGCTATGAGCAAGCAGTTTTCGATGGTAACCATTGCTGAACTGCTCCCTCCTTTTCCACAAGGCAAGGAATGTTCAACGGAACCTGAGAAAGCGTCAAAAATGAAGCAGTCAAAAGCAGTAGAAAAAGATAAGTAGAAACACTTACGTATTTTGTTATCCCGAACAACATACGGTGGCGTGGTTGGTGCCACCAGTTCGGCTGCCATATGGGCTGGTATCGCCGAAACGTCAGCCGGTCTGAAGTCCGGCTGCCTTCTTGCCGCTCGTCTTCGAGACACTCGTTCGGCGTCCACATTTGCCCCAGTTCGCGGACGGCTGCAATCATTATCGAATTCCATGGATGTTTGAAATGTAGTCGCACAATTATGGACATCATTCTAGTCACAAATATCCTCATGGAAAGATTTTTTTCTAATGCTGCGCACTTTAAAATCCTAGCTAGCAAAAGCGCATTACGAAAACATCGTGTCGTGGTTGCATTTGTATGTCTGCCATTCTGTCTTTTATTCTCAGCATGGGAAAATGGGAATTATTGGCGCAAAAACTGTGAAATTCGATAGCTAAAACGACCACATGATGAGACTTCATGAACTAGTTTTTTCACACTGAACCCTTATATTTGAAAGGAATTATTCATATTCATAGAAGGACAAAAAAAATGCATGCATCTTATGCTGCTGATCTTTCACTCCCACCTACTGAATGACGACAGAACGAATATTTTGCATGCGTTCGTTATTTGCTTGTTGATAACTTATGAAAACGGTTGGTCAGCACGACGGAACCCAAAACCTCTGGCAAGCTTGAAGTTGTTTTTAATGACAACTCCAAAAATGGCTCACCGATGCTAAATGCGGTTTAAATTTTAATTCCTCAAAGATATATGAGAACGAACGTGAATGAGACCCGACGCATTGCAACAGTCCAAATTGAGAAAAGAGGGTCACTTACAGCATTTCACGGTAGCGGGCGGCTAGCTGTCCCAGCCATTCTGCCCTCTGGCTGCTGCTGTCCGCTGGCACGGCGTTGCTTTCCGGCTGATATTCTGCCGGGCTGATCTCTTCTGGCTCAACTTCCACGTCCTCGCCCCTTTCCTCATGGGGCATCTCCACTTCGCTAGGACGGGAGCGCTCCTCCGGCACCACTTCATTTCCGCCTAACTGCATCGGGAGCACCAGCGCGGGCTCTTCTTCGCGCTGGTAGCTGGTACTGGGCTCTGCCTCATGGGCGACCTTTCTGTACCACTGAAATCGGGAAATTCTTCAGTCCACATCTACACTCTGCTTATTCATTTGTGCAAACGACACTGTCGCCAACTTTGCGACTGTTTTTTTATTGACGAATAAACAGAGTTAAGGATGAAGATTCGAGATTTGAGATTTAGGTGCGAACACATGAGTCTACAACGTGCAACATGCGATCAAGGTAAAAGACGATGAAATCAAGGTACACTCACCGGTAGCAGTGGCTTTCCAATTACTGCGATGAACTGCTCTCCACTAACGGCGGCAGTATACATCGGTCCGTGGTGCCCATAGAGGAAGCAGTGGCGCTTCCGGATGTCCCAGACGGTGAGCTGAGCTGCTTTCAGCCGACACGCGGCTTCCAGCAAGAGCTCGTTGGGACGATGCCCTGCTGCCTCGCCAGCTATAACACAACCAAGTTAATGGTACACTGCAAAGCAGGTCAGCCATTAAAATTTGATGACAGTCCCTTTTAAATTTAATATATGGGCTAAAAGTACCGCAGCAGCAATGATGCCATAACATGACATAAATATGCCGCAAGTAAGGTTCTCGTACTAATAGGGTTATGCGTATCGTTCTGAAGATGACCCGCGCACAACCCAGTTGCACACGTCAACGGATAAGGGCCGAAAAGTGGTCACCTTTTACCCACGTAGGTAATCTATCCATGTCTTACTCCTGCATTGTTAAAATCTAGTCATCTAACAGCGGTCAACTACTATCTTGGCACTTGCGAATGTTTCTTCTTCGTATATATTCTCTTAATTTCGTTTGTTTCACAACGGCATTTTCATGCTCTTTCCACGGCAGTATATATATATATATATATATATATATATATATATATATATATATATATATATATATATATATATATATATATATATATATATATATATATATATATATATATATATATATATATATATATATATATATATATATATATATATATATATATGGGTAAATAAATATATGTATTTAATTATTTATTTATTTATTTACCTGTTAAAATTTTAAATAAATTACAAAAGACGGTTTGCGTTTCTTATACTTTGTTCTTTTCCTTTGAAAAACCTCAACGACCGTATTTATATGTCAAACAAATACACCGCGAGCTTCACAAGTCTTCATCCTATGACAAGAATTTTTCAATTCTCAGCGTATAGTGCAAAAAGGTCGAAGAATGTGCCACTGCATTTATTTGTAGGAAAATATTTTGTAGTTATTTTATAAAAATAATACGGCCTACAAAGAAGTCAGAGGTTATCGCAAAACCAATCACAAAATCCATACGCATTAGAGCAATACACACGAAGGCCTTAAATGATGCAATACGTCGTCATTCCAATGGAATAATTTCTTGGACAGTTCATCACTTTCAGAGAAAATAAATTCGGGAAAACGAACCGAAATATTGCAGTCCACGTGAGTGGACATCAAGCGCCGCGAACTCTTCCTCCCAGTGCTCCTGGACATACAGCTCTACCTCGCGGTAGAGCTGTCCTTCATCCATGCCGAACACAGCGGCCGTGGCGGCGAACGCGTCGCGGAACCGCTTTACTCTTATGAGGCTTAAAAGCCCCATGATGGTCAGGAGCGCATCTGGCAGTAAATCGAAGACGTTCTCCATCTTCAAAATCGCGACGAAAAAAGTCGATACAGGAAGAAAAAATCGCAGAAGTTCGATAACTTCACGTTGTTTCTCCAACAGAGAATACGAATCGTACATGAGCATGTGTTGCAGTAGCAACTGCGAGAGCTCGGTAGATCAGCGTCGCATCATGCTCATTGCAGTCGTACACAGCATCTTGCATAAGGGTGAAAAGATCGATAAATTACCAATCGATGCGTTTGGTGACCGAGCTTTTATGGATATTCTTTTTTTTTTAATGCACGTGTTGACTACTCTGCGAAATAAATTAGCTTTGTCCGAGATGGTTAATATTACGCTGAGTATTAGGTGATATTAGGTGTGATGTGGGTGCTTAATGATTAACTTTTGAAGACCTATTAACGGCAAATGGACTTGTATTTATTTACCTTCATTCTTTTACGGTGTGTTTGTTGTAGACGTTTGGATGATTTGAATTTTGAAGCTCGATTTTCATTCACAGCAAATCTTTTAGTTCTTTTCAGTTCTTATTACTTTCCGGGATGAATGTTGTTTTATCCGGAGTGGTTATCTTTTTCATCTTTGGAATAGTTTACTCTCTCTCTTCGCTTGAGGAACCACATAAGCCGAGCATTGCGCAGAATACGTTGTTACGTCGTAGGTGCGGAAATGCAGTAGCCGTTAACTGATTGACCCCGAAATTCTAAAAACCTCTGTTTTGTTCTGTTCACAGAATTTAAGATTTTGCTTGCCTTTGTCGGATCGTCTATGCTGGCAATCACTCCAAGTCTCTTTCTTTATTTCTTCCAAAGCAAATATCCAATGATTTATTTCATCGGGCTTCATTTTATTTCCACCAGTATAATTGAAATTAAGCAGATCATTCATTCATAAGTTAATGTGTAGATTAGGTGCTTCGCTGAGCGTGACGATGCATTCAGACTGTGGGATGATGTAGCTTCTAATTTAGTGCGATCAGATGGAAGGAGGGGGAGCGGGGGGGGAGGAGAGGGGAGGGGAGAAGGAATAGGGAGCCCACCCCTCTTTATTCGATCCCTCGCGAGTTAAGCCCCAGAGAAGTCGGCAGTAGTAATATTGGCGCTATAACAGAGAATACTTTTACAGAAGCAAGTACTTCAAAATGCACAGAAAAGTCGCTATGATCTATCTGAATGCGTTCTATGCTATCATGAAAATCTTCACTCGTTTACGCTGTGCTGCTGCTTCGAATGTTCTGTAATCTCTGAGTGGCTACATAGCATTTAGAGCTGGCAATCAATCCGCCCACCAGGCATATGTGAGGGTAACAATTTGTTGTTTGTGCAGCGTAAAGGCTCGCAATTGTGATATCCTATTTGTTTGATCGTGATATCGTATTTGTTTGAAGACGATTTCCATGCGCAAAGCGGTCATATGTGTCTATATTTTTCGCATCGATTCGCGTTGCAATTTTAAACAATTTTGAGTCGACTTTTCACATTTCACATTGTTTTATTGTTTATCGATGGACTCGTACAAGCAGAAACACAGTTGTGGTCAAATTCTGATCTCTTAATTATTATAAAATGCGTCTCTTATTAAAGAAGCATTGAGGAGTTCAAACAAAAATCTAACCTTTATAAGACATTTTCTTCGCTGTGTTGCTTTGAATGCTATGATCCATTCGTGATTGCCAGGATCCCTATTGGAGGCGTTCAAAGTCGAATTCGTGATGTTGATGATCAGTGGTCAACTAATGAAGATCCCATTAATTTCAAATGGGCTTGCATCTAGCAAGTATCCCTTGTTCTGTATTAGAAGTTGACAGGTGTCGTCTGCGCTCTGTCAGGTTTATAGCAGTGGTGCAAGAGTATACTTCAGATTGAATCCACATAGGAAAGTGGGCATTTTTTGCAACTCGTACAGTCTAGTGTATTTTGCTGTTTTTTGTATATAGGTAGTTATCATTGTTTGTACTTGCAAAAGTGTGCATTTCCATTTATGTTTTTTGTGTTTCTTTTTATTTCTTCTTTTATTTCGGCACTCTTTTTCACTTTTTTGTTGGTAAACTATACTATCCGAGACGTTATATGCGAAATTTAATTTCGAGTTATATGCGTAAACGTTATGTAAGAAATTTAATGTTTCTCATAAATTCGAATTACATGCTTGAAGCCTCATGCATTAAAAAATATTTCTGCGTTTTCAGATGACGAGGACGAGTGTTTATGAAGAATAATTTTCGAGGAGAGAACGAGATGTAAGTTGAAAATCCTAAATTTTATTTTATTTTGTTCTGTACAGAGAATGATAAAGTTTTGCTGCTCATCCATGTTTTCAGGCTTGTTTTCATGGTGCCGTTATAATCCAATTTCAGCTTTCCCCCTCCCATCCCCTCGCATTCCTTTTTTTATTTGTTTGCTGTGTTTGTTTTTGTTTTATTTATTTAAATGCGCTCGTTTGTTTTTTTTTCTCACCTTCGACATTCGTTGCTTGCACGTCTTCATTTCGTTCTAATCGTTTCATTCAACAGATACATTCAGTGGTACCGAGGCGTCAGCGACGCTTGTAACTGAAAGTGATGACGAGAAGTTTGAGGCAGATGGCAGTTAATGTTCGGAATTAATGCAAGGATCTCATGCAAGTCGGTCTCTCCGAGTTTTCCTTATCCTTCACAGGTTTCTTTACCATTTCGGTAGCGTAACTGATTTGTCTGTAGATTGAGTTGGTTGTAGAGACGAGAGGACTGGGGTTTTAGTGATCGATTAGGAACAGTTTAGTGCGTTTTAACACTTATGCATTCACAGGGGGGGGGGGGGTGAGTGATTGAACAATCTTATGCGCTCCAATATGAAATTTACGAAATTGCAAGCATGCTTTTCATTTAGGGAAGTTGAGTGATCATTCGCAATATGAAAGCTTTCAACAAGAATGCGCCACATCTTTCGATTCAGTAGTATCTTACGTTTTTAATGAGCAACTTAATTGCTTCAAACGTGCATCGACAGACTTGCACATCCTCATCAGTAAAAAGATAAAAGTTGAGCAATTAGGATATTGCAAGGTTTATTGATGAGGTGTTTTGCCGATGCAAATGCGCTCACTAGCTTCCGCATAGAAATCTTTTCGATTTCATTCGTTATTGAACTTTCTTCATGCAGAAGACGTGAGTTTATCATTTACATATGTTGGGGGTGCAGGAGAGTTGTTGGCAAATGCACCCTTCGCTGGCCAGTTGTTTTTGAAAGAAGTGCTAGTGGACTTGAGGAATGAACCCACACTTTATTACGAAGACCGCAGCAGGCTACCACTCCTTTTGCTAAAATTTTTTTGAAATCGATGCAAGATCAAATGCTTCATGGAAGAAACATAGTTGATTGCGAAAGTACACCTTCAGCATCCAATACGATAACGGATGCGCACTCAGCATGATTGAACTTTCCGTCACATTTCAAGAGCTACAAAGAACTGTGCTAGGGCTCCATCTGATGATCAGTCGTTAGCTAAAACCAAGTGTCCCGAATTATGGCTCATCCTCGTTTCAAATCTTTCGAATGGGGATTCGAGCTCACTTTGAAGTGTGTCATGAGGCGCATGTAGAGTTTTCCGGTTGCGTTGACAAGATCAATACAATTGCGAGGTCGCGAAATACTTGCTTCATTTCCGGACTTTGAATCGATATTCTGTGAAGCGGTATTTACTGTTAGTCGGGCATGATGGACCCTACAGAGGAGCATGTGGCCGCAGAGTCCTTTGAGGCAATCTAACGATGGATGAGAGGGAAGAAACCTATTTGCTTGAAAATTTTGAATTGACTTTGTTTGTTGATTGTTTTCCTGCATGGCCGTGAAAAGGCCGAATGGATCCAATTATTTTGTTTTTTGGCGGACGCGGACTTGTTCTCAGGAGGTGCATAAATACGATGATCGTATTCTTAGGCCTAGCCTACTTACCTGATTGATGGTGATGCGTGGCACGAGACATGCATTGACTGATTGGCGTATAATAGGTGGCCACTGATTGTGCGCCCCTCTGCCTGTGTTGATTACCCTCTTTGCCATTGCGGACTGTGCTTCTGTTCCACTTTTTGCCTATATTGACTGCTTGATCATTTGATGGCTCTTTCGTTCCTTCGTTGTGGATGGGGAAACATCTCATGATGGAGGTTTCGTTGGTTGATGCATTCGTGTGGTCTTCGGTATTCTTTTGATAAGCCCATTTATGGCCGTTTATGTGTGGAGTCATCATGTCCCTCGAACTCAAAACTAGTTCATCGATTACTCGGCTATAATATTTTTTGGCCAGTTTAGTAGTCAGAGTTGTCGTCGAATGAAGTTGTTCAGTATTATGACCATTCATACAACCGATGCTGGACAGAGTTCGCTACCGAAGATCGACACTTAACCCTCTTTATTGTGATTTTACAACATTTCATTGTGAGTTTGATGGCCTTTTGCTGAGCTCTTCTTTATCCAGTGGTTTTGTTTTTTTTGTGTGTTTACTGTCGTTTTGCTTTGTTATGTTTCGCTTTCATTTCGTTTCTCTTTTATTTGTTTCTTATATCGCATCCTGCATTGTGTTTGGCACTTCACAAAATTTTTTGCACGGAAGGAACACAGTACTGAAACGTGCCGCCAGTCTAATGGATATGGAGTAGACAATGCAGATTTCGGAATCCTTTTTCTTTTTGCGGCAAATGTATGCTGAGAGATGCAGGGGAAGGAGAATGAGCATTGCCGTTAATGATCAAAAAGGTCTTCGCTACTGAATGATGTTGGTGCGGTGTTCCTCTTGCCTATACATGATCATGTCCTCTATTTTTCAGTGCAATCGCATTTTTTTCGCCTCTGGTTCATTGGTCCACGGTTTTTTTTACTAAGTATTATTTTACTGTATCTTTTCTTTCATTTTCGGTTGATGGATGCACCTGTGAGAGGGATCGGATTATGTATCATTCAAAATACACTGTATGGGGTTGGCGACTGTGTAGGTTATCCCAGTGCTTTAGATTTATGAAACACTGAGGCAGCTGCAGTTATGAAATCGTGATCTTAATTTGGATTACTTCTTGATTCAGAGGTATGTCATGGAGATTCTTTGATGCTTTTTCCCGCCCCTTCCGCTTTCTCCGCTCCCTCCGAAGTGAGTATGCAATTATGCTATATTATTGTTTATTATCGCTAATAAATGGAAGTAAATGAAAAAATTTCATTTGGCGGAGGAGAGGAGAATCAAGGAATGAAGGACGTCCCCTCATTCGCGATCCATTGGGTGGCATGATTGTGAACTTTACGACAATATGCGTCATCTTACAGGTTATTTAACGAAACACGTATGAATATGAATAGCTTCCTTTATAAAAGATGGTATTAGCATGCCGACTTTGTGCCTTCATTCTTGAGGATTTACTCTGAAGATACGGCTCATAAGTGACTTTTTAGTGGGGGGGGGGGGGGGGGGGAGTGGAATTTATAGAATGCGCGAGAACTGTTATTGAGACAGCATGGTCAGAAGTTTGCTAGTGGGTTTTTATGGTGTAGAGTCACTTGAATTTACTTAAATAAGGGGGGGGGGGAATTTTTATTTGAAGATTGTTCTGAAATTAACAGGAATTCTTTAACCTTCGAAATTTCAAGAAAGGAACAAATATAAATCGCAACAATTTGGCCTGTAGTGAAGGTCTTTTATCAGGTGAAAGGATGGTGCGAGGATCACTGACAGTTCTGGTTTGGAATGGTCAATAGTCAGCTAAAAATCAGTAAAAGATAGAATCAGCAAATCAGGTGTTTATCTATATCGTGAAGGAAGATACCATGGTCTTAGCACTGGAAGCGTTTATGTGAGCCCATCTATCTGCCACATTAGAGAATTAAAGCAAGCTGGGTAAGCAGTTTTTTGATACAATTATCTGTCACTTTGCCACTGGTCATGTCGTAGGTCTGAAGTGACATCAAGGTCATGAAATTCCTTTCGTTGGGAGTAAAGGTACGGCTTATGACGACCGGATGATCTGAGGTCGTCGTGATTTCGCTTCAGAAGGATGCGTGTCAGCCGTTGCGTGGCACTCGCCCAGGTGATTGGAGTTGCAGAAAACCTTTTCTCTCTGTGACCTGATATGAGTCGTATCCATAAAACTAGCGTTAGATCGCAAAAATTGGAAACAGGCTGGAAACTGACCAAATTGCAACTCCCTCGAATTGTGAGGCGTATAAACTGTCCTTTCTGGGCGATTAAACAAGCCTACCTTTCTTAATTGATGTTTAAGGTTTGCTATGATTCAGGCTACCTAAGGCAGCCGAGAAGTTATACCCCTAAGCCACAAGAGCTGGTGGAATTGCAAGGCAAGCTGCGAATCCTCCATACGAATCTTGTCCACGCTCAAAGAACGGCGGAGGCATTTTAATACTGAGTAAGATTCGATCGATCGGTGGATGAGAGGGGGAAGGAGAAGCATTATTTAGGCTTTCGAGAAGGTAATAAGTGATTCATTCGTTGCATAATACAATTGGGCATATGATGCGGAAGCCAACAAACATTTACAGTCGACGTCATGCACACTTTGGTGCAGGTATGTTTTGCAAATTCATAAGTAGTAAGCACCACAATCATAACGTGTTTTGCGCTAGCGCGGCATAAGTCGCTTCCGATTTCAATAATTTCGAGGTGGAATGCTGGCTGCGGCTCTGCAATTCGTTTCTTTCAGAGTATTGCGGTGAGTGGCCGTTCTGAATCCTTTTTGGCGAAATAGTGTGTGCTAGATTTGGGATTCGATGATCAGAGGGTATTTGGGATTCGATGATCACGCATTGTTGTAGTTAACGCCAATTTGCGCATTGGTTTGGTGGATTCATCGTCGATGCTCCATAGAAGCGATGAGCGCTGCTTCATTCTTCTGATGCCTTTGCCAGCACACCGTCTCAGTGAAGTTAGAATAGTTGTTTACTATATACCGCTAGAGTATTGTAACTCATAGTGGAACTCTTCTCTAGGAGCCTTTACTCGTTGTATTTTATCAGTGCTTTCAATGCAAGAAAACTTCGGAGGTAGCGTTGTACAACGACCCTCTACTGTGCTACACATACGAATTAGATTGGATCTGTGTGATGCTTCTCATTCCGACAGTACTGAGGCATCGTTTCGCTCTTCAATCATTGGCGAGGATCACTCGTTGCATCTGCTAGTCGTTTTGTGCAGTCAGTGCTCTCCGGTCGTTTTCCGGATCGCTGAGTCGACAACAATAATGAAAACGCGGCCACACACACATTGCAAAGAGTAAATCGAGTGGCACACATCACAGCACAAGGGCACGAATAGCAACACCTACGTTGTGCGATGCAATGCCAACTGTGCAGTAGCGCTTCAAGGATGTCCACAAACCTGCAACATAAATATGCAACTGCTTCTCGACCATTCTCTATAGCATGTCGGATTACGCTAGTGGGCAGTTTGAGACCAGTCGGGGCGACGGAAACGCTTGTTTTCTTGGGTGTGATGAGATCCTCTGCAAAAGTGATATAGCGCATCAGGGAAGACCCCCAAACTTGGCACGTAAGCATGCGGCCATTTACCTCAGAATGCCTAATTATGCTTCTATGCATTCGAAGGGGAATGGCTGAGAATATACGTTGGAGTTTATACTGGAGCGAAAGTTTATTTTATATTTTTCAAGGGAACGGATGAAAATTCATAGAAATTGCTTACTTGTATCGTAATTTTGTGGTTTCATGAGATGTGCTGCTGGAGATTGGTGTCGTGTCGCAGAAAGTGCAGCTTATGCTAATGCTCCGTACCTTTGTGAAATACACTTTCGAGGGTTTTCATCTGAACGTTTCTCTGAATTTGTGATGCAGGGAAACCTTTCGGAGATATCGAAACGAAAGGGAATAGATCAATGAAAAGAAGGGCCTTGAAACGGCAACCGTGCACACGTCCTCACAGCCCTCTCACGTGGGGCCTATCGTGGTCGTGCATCATGTATGCTCGGCAGCTCGTAGCGCTCCGTTCGTTGCGAGGGTTTTGCTGCGTGCGCTCCCCGAATCACTTCGTTGTTCGAGTTCCGGGGGATACCAGCTTTTGCTGTTCGTTTTTTAGTTGTGGATGGACTTCGTTTTTACTTCGTTTTGCTTTATTTGTTTTTACTATCATTCATTGCGTTATCGCATCACATCCACACACATTCCCACCCCCCCCCCCCTCTCCCGCCTTACCCGCCAAACGGCGAAGTCAGCTGAGACTTTTTGAAGACGTTTTTTGAATGCCACTTCCCGCGCTTCATGCGTTCCTTCACCGTCAAACTGTTAACCCTTGCTTTGTCTGCTGTTATTACGAGCGCCAAAGCGAGCCCGTTGTCCATTACTTCGCCCCGTGCTATTCAGAGCGCCAAAGGCGATGCTATTATGCAGTATGTCGCTTGGTGTTATTTCGTGCGCCGAGGCGCGAGACACAGTGATTTGCATGTTTAATGTGAGGCATCGGCATCATGAGAATGCGCAGGTTTGGATGTCAGTGCAGTAAGCAGAAAATGTTGCCGCACATGCAATATCCTTGTCGCTAGCAATGCGCAGAGATTGTTCATCCACATATATCCGCGCTGGGATCGTTTGTTTTTAGGGGTAACTGAGAGTGGAAGGAACGAGAGACAGCGCTATTTTTGTCGAGGAGACCACCGACACAGTGGTTGCGAGGGAGTGCATGCAACAGTCTTCTTGCGATCTTATAAATCTCCCACGTCTGTCGCCTTCGCACACGACGGCGCAAGGACGCCTTCAGCCGGAAGGTTTTGATTATTTTTGACGCTTTTTCCTATGCCATTTTAACACAAATTTTCAGCAGACTGTTGACCTATAATGTGATGCTCACTGTCGTAAAGAACGTGGTCAGTTCTCGTGTCATATTTGGGTGGCCTACAAACCAAAGTACTCAAGATTCCAGTAGCATAAGCAATGTCGTGACCTCTCATATCGTCGTCAATATCATTGCACTCTGAAGATCCAGAAGTATCGCTTTCTTGGAAGAACCACAGAAGGAACCGATTGGGATAACAGCATCTTTTTTCGTAGAAACCATGAGGGGTTACGAAAGCAGTCTTTCTTTTTTTACTGGAAACATTGAATTTGTTGCAGACATGGTATTCTTTAAATCAGCTGGTTGGTCGATTCTTGGCTGTAATTTGCTCGGCACCACCATGAAACTCAGCTGAAGGTGTTGCTTATGTGTGATGGTTTTGTTGACGGGACGTGGATGCTGCTAATATGTGTCATAGAAATGCAAACCGTGGTTTTGGAGATCTCTCGGAAGTACTGAAAAATGAACGCAACCAATAAGTGAGCATTCATTGCATGGCTGATGTTAATGGCAAAATTGACGAGGCATTTTTATATACATGGAGGAAATATAGACCATGATTTACGACGCAGCAAAGAGAAATGTGATGAAGTGATGGAAAACATCGTGCAGCACAAGGGAAACTCGTAACTTGCCAGAACATATTAAATCCCCGTCAGTGAGTGAAAAACCACGAAGAACACCGACTGTATGAATCAGATCTTACTCACAAATAAATTCCATTAATCTGGATGAAGTATGTAAATACAGTTGTTGGCTGTTGATGGATCAATAATGTAAATTCACCAACCGATGATGATGTCACTTTGAAATAGAGGTGTTGCCGTAAATATGGGATTCTATCAATCTAAGGGAATATGAATATCGAATAAGTCATTCACAGCGGCTTCGACAGGCAACACTGAGTGATTTGTTCGCGCTGATAGGTAGATGGCGGCCCCTAAGCCTATTCGTTGCTCTCAAATTTACTGTGCACTTAATTCAGCCTTATTTTGGAGGCAACTCACATGGTCTTCCCTCGTGCAGTCTGCTTACCTGAACACATCTAAATTTAAGATCTTCCTGCAGCGTTACCAACCTGGGTCTTTTATACTCAAGTATGTCAGAAATCGTTCACGGATTTATCTGATCCAATCTACAACCCCCCCCCCTCATCTCTTGCCCCAGCGCTCGTTCTGTGCTAAGCTGTCAACGCTTTTGCCCATGTTGTTGATTTCATAGCATTCTAGCTGTGCACGAGGCAGGAAGATGGCAAGCTGCCGCGAAGGGATTTAAATAGCAGGGAATTTGAAATTCCTGTTCTGGCCACTTTTTCTCATCAGCGAAACTCGCCATGAACCGTCAGAGAGCCCTTAAAAGATGTCGAAATTCTCCATCGAATGAGACATAATGCATTTTTGATGAGAGGTCCGCCACAGAAATGTACCCCTCCAAAGGATACCGAGATACGTTGAAATTTTGGTGCTAGGAGGGGCTGTATTTTGCGCTAGACAAGCTACCGGAACGCGTTACGCGCCATTTGATAGACTTCAAGGGCTTACAAGATTTTAATGGTTTCCTCACTTTTGATTATGATTGCACTGTGGAAAAGACCATGCGGGTACCTTAAGACGTCGGATCATATAGCAGTGAGTTTTTCGTTAGGATAGATTCGTGGAAGTATTTCTTCGATGTTCACAATGCTATAATCACAGTTATTCGCACTGCTTCTATAAAGGTTTAGTTGTCGGAGATTTACTGTTGGTGTTTGATGATGGCTTATAGTTTATGGGATGGAGAGGGTCATTTTGGGAATTATGGAAATCTACGGGCGACAATGATGAGTACATTCCGCCAAAGTGTATTGTTATGATACCGTGGTGCAAAGATGAATTGAATTCGCAAGGTCTGTATTGCAATTCGATCGCAATTTCTTATACGCATTTGTTGAATGATACCGAAACTTTAGGATACCGCCTCTGTTGGCATTGTCCAATATGAAGCGGTCCGTCGTATTGCTGGCCAGTGGACTTGCTGTGGCCACCGTGTTCGCATGGTTCATTAGACGAAGGCGAGCCAAGGAAGCAGCCAGGAGGCAATCGACCAACCGCAATTTTCAATCTCATATAAAGTATGTTTTTTGAAAGAGAGAAAGCGTATGTCCAGAGATTAAGCAGACCGGCACAGGTTGTACTTTGGTGACGGGATACATATGGTGGGGCATTTTGGTCGGAAGTTTGAGAGAAGGCGAAGTTATACTCACCGTTGCGTGTTTGCGTGGCAGGCAGCTCAAAATGCGGCGGATGAAAGATATCCCCACTTCCTTTGATTTTTGATTTTCCTTCCGTCCGGCTGAGTGACTCCGTTTCGTCCAGTATTATTCCATGTATTTTCACCTTCATACTCTATTAATTACTCTTTTAGGGAATGATTTTATGTACTGCATATATTACGTCAGCGATATAAGTATAGATATATTATATGATATCATTTATTTTATGGGTTGATTGTTTGCGAGGGTCTCAATAAAAGAGCAGTGAGCACGTGCTCGATGGATTGTTCGTCTGCAAACTGATCAGCTTGGATGTTTGAGAGTGCTCATCCATCCCTCATGAAGCATTGCTGAGAAGGTGCTAAATTTTAAAACGTGCATGCTATTTTTCTCGGGGATTGCAGCTCAATTCGTTTCTTTGTAAAATTTTTTCGGCAGCCGGTCAAAAAAGATTGAAGCTTGAAATGCGGCTGCTGGATTGAAATTTAAAGGCTGTTTTACTTGTGAGTGTTCGCTTAGTTTCATGGGGATTTGAGTGCATTTTAAGTCGTGATTTGTCCCAAGTTTTATTGGAGTTGGATTTTCCATTTTCTTCTATGATTGGACGTTCACTCATGGACTGAGGCCCATAATAGGATGCGTGATTGGTCCAAGCAATGTCTGACGAGATGTCTTGCCCTTTACGGCGCACAACCGAAGAGGAGGTCGGTAGTAGTCTCATTCCCATAGAAAGTCATCCACATTGAAAACGACTAGGCATACACCCACATAGTTGCAGATGCGACATTGCCTGTACCGCGCAAGATCCTCACCATCGGAAGGTAATGACTTGGTGGGTCTGTGAAGTCATTGACGATTCATCTGCTGTATGAATGGTCTGATGTTTTATTTCGTTGCTGAAGAGATTTGAAAAGCGATTGGATTCAGGTGCACCAAAAAAATCTTTAATCGAGACCAGAATTCTCATTCTGCATTTGGTCTGAAAGTAGCGGCGTCATACTGCAAAAACGGAGGAACCTGGCAGACTGCCACCCTTTCAGCTGGTGTCAGATAGCTTCAGCTGATTCAGTTATAATTAACTTGCACCCTCCCATACCGCCTCAGCCAGTCCGTCCTGCTTTTTTCTGTTTTTACTGCCTCTTGCTTCTTTTATTCATTTTCGGGTTCTCTCGTTTTGTTTCTTAGTTC
Source organism: Ascaris suum (assembly GCA_013433145.1). Classification (NCBI taxonomy): domain Eukaryota; kingdom Metazoa; phylum Nematoda; class Chromadorea; order Rhabditida; family Ascarididae; genus Ascaris; species Ascaris suum. Next base: position 5,677,037 of record CM024172.1, on the reverse strand, counting down.
TCTTCTACATTCTGTTTCAACGTTCTGTTTCAGTTCTCGAAACTTTGCATGTTTTTTCCCGTTTATTGCCTGCAATAAGCGCTTTTGTTATTGTTTGTTTTTGTTCCCTCGAGTCGACCACCTACCATCCCATCCACGCCCCCTTATTGCGCTCTCTACTTAATAATCCAGCCTGGTTGGGGGGAGGTTTCCTGGCAGTGCATGTCGTGCCACCGTTTTCGTCGTATGTTTTCTGTTGATGTAGGGGTGGAAGAGTTAGTCGTTTTGCAGGCTGGGAAATTATATTGTCGTTACAGGCTGGAAGCCAGTATGAATAAGCGCGACGAACGAGAAAAGATAATGTGGTGAGCTGACGGGCTGATACCGCGGAGTGATGGTCGCAAGAATTACCGGAAGAAGGAAACAGAACGAAGGAGGAGCTGCGGAAGGTTAGTTAGCTCTGTCACTTTTTTGTAGCTTGGTGAGCCAGGAGTGGTGACTGCGACAGTCCTTGTAAATCCCAGTCACTGAATTGAATGAAGTATTTGGCTTCGTGAGTATTGGTATCTGAGAGGTACAGTCTTTTAGATTTTTTCGTTGATCGCTTGCACGGGTTTTCTGGTGCGCTTCGCATATACAATCGTACATTCAACGATGTCGAATGTTTCTCCTCGAGCGTTCGCTGTTGTCCAGTTACTGCTTGAAGTTTCTTGAATATGCTTTAAAAATGCCTCCTGGGTAAGAGTGACGTGAGCGGCTTTCATCCAAGAGGTCTGTGCTGGACAGAGAGCTTTCATTTTTCATGTAGGTACAGAAGGAAATTTTCGTTCGAGAAAGGCATGCCTCATTTTATGAAAAATGGCTGTTTTTATGTCTTACGAGGTTATTGTAACTTGTTTAAAGAATGGAAGCGGTAGTCGGTGAATCATATTGAAGTGCGCGATCAGTTGAAGGTATTACAGGAGTCCGGTAATGACGGGCCGCCGTCGCATAAATCAGACGAAATGGAAGTTCCGACGCACAACGTAACTGTTTGTATGGACCAGAACGAGAATACGGTTGCTGCAGCAGGAGACTCGCTTTATGTGCAGCCACAGACGGCAGCGGATCCGCACGGTCATGCGCATTTATCGCTCATTTGCAACGAGGTATATTTTCTTATTTTTGCAGATTTTGAGATTGTCGAATCGTGGAATTTTTTCACTAAGACGCGAGCACTATGCGTCTAAATATCAGCGGTGCGCAGGAGTTTTCGCTCACTGAGGTCGATTTCATAAGCACATTATGGAGTGCAATCATGTTGCAACTCCACCATGCCTACACAGCGTTTGCGGTCCACTTGCTTCTCATTCGCAGCTCGCGATTGTCAATGAAAGAAATTTGTTCTGGCGCTACCTCTATACTGCTGTTGTTTTCTGCAACGTGAACTTCAAAAAACTCTTGTGTGCTGATGTTTTCTTGAACGATTTATATAGCTGATAGCTGATTTTCCAGTAGAGTTTGGATCTGTTTATTAAAAGAATATGTTTTAAAAGCAGAAGTTGGAATGAATATCACTGATCACCACAAGATGTGATTTTATCGGGCAAAGGAAAGAAGTGAATTACAATACGGTGGAGATGAAATACGGGTAGGCATAGGTTGCGAGTGGTCATTTGTTTGGTCGAGATTTGAATGATTTGAACTCGCGCATTTGAATTATGTACAGTGTAAAGTGTAAGCTGCATTTTGATTTAATGATTGCAGACCTTTCTTCGTAGTTACAATAACGTTTTTTTCAATTTCTGCCACAACTGCTTTGCTTTATGGAGTGGAAGTTGAACTCCAATTCCCTCCTTATTACTAATTTCGCCATACGCTTATTTGAGTATTTCTTATGTTGGTGATGTCTCGAGAGAATTCATTAAGTACACTGTATTCAGTCATTCGTTTATCAGTTCTTCCCCATCCCGTCGTTTGCACCCCATATCTTCTTCCTTCTATCCATTCTCTGCACTCGAGCACCGCTGTAGTCTTTCATCGTCGTCATCCTTTGAATCGGTGGGAAACATGACATTTCATTCACGTTCAACTCTTTCAAATAGGATCACAAACTACAGGAAATGGGGGAGGGATTACCGCACTGAACATGTGGGAGGAACTGATGCTCAGCATTGCCGATCTATAGTACTTTCAGCGTTTAATCGGAGCTCGCCAAGGATCGTCGCAGGAAATAAGCTGCTGAAGCAGAGCTCCTACTTGACGTCCTAGATGAGTCTTTAAAACTGCTTAAGCCCGAAGTAGCTGATATTTATCTCAAACGCCTGCCTTTCACACTTGTCAGGCTGGAGACAACAGAGCGGAACCGCCCGCTATCTAGTGGCTGATTAGCTGTTTATGTTTCTTGGAATCCTCAGAAAAAATTCCCGTAAATTGGCGATAAAATCAGTTCGACTCCCTTTCTCGACTCTCTTTTCAAGGCTTTTTCCCTTCTTCCAGCCGGTTACACTTTACATAACTTCAGTGAGATGTTGATATGCGAATGCAAAACATCAATTGAATTACAATTGCGCACATTGCCACTCGCAGTGCGGTCGGCATGGATAGATGCTGTTTTCTGCTGTGTTTCTGAGTATGGCATCCGAAATTCCAGCTCCATGCATGCCTCCCACACCATGCTCTGTTAATCCCTCCTCTCTACCTCCCCCTCCCCCCCCCCCCCTCCTGCTTCACCTCTCCTCCTCCAGCCTTCACTTCGCTGCGAAAGCCATTGTTTCTCGAGCTTGCTTCGTGGCATTTCGATTACTTTTCTTTGTGTCAATTTGCTCCCTCCTGATTTCTTTCTGGATTTTTGACTACTCTGTGCTAAACGGTTCCATCCCCCCCTTCCTGAAAGGGATGCTGATAAGCAATAAAGTTTTCACTTCGGTCGTCTGTTCATCTGAAAAGTTGACGTTTTCTGCATGTTATCAAACTTCAGTTATAAAAGTCTTTCAGCGTACAACGATTCTGCTGGTAAGAAAAAATGACGCACCGCAATCAGCACGAGGCAAACAGTTTTTTCATCTTCCCTCCCAGCCTTACAATAGCCGAGAATTCAAAACTGTTTTTTTCGAAATCGTAGCTTCATTATTTTTAAGCATAAGCGTCATGTAATTT